>BLKR01015179.1:0-98523 GCA_011170035.1 Teleogryllus occipitalis | reverse complement strand
ACATTTTGGTATGCAGAAGTAAATACAGAGACCATGCCGCTTTTATTCAATGAATCGATAGAAATTGGGCGAAAAACTCGATTGAGACTGAGGATCGGATAATTATCGTAAGGATCTAACAGACTAGCAAACAACTGTCATGTCAATGTTATTTAATTCTAGCATTTATTTCCGTTAAAAAGCAGTAAAATCTGTATGTGACGTCTGGGGGGAAGTATAATCTGCTAACGTTTTCTTGAGAGCCACATTCCCTCCCTCCACCTTTTACAGTCAAGAGAAGTTGAAAGAGAAAGTGCGCTGCTTCAGTGATATTCACGGAAGTGCCGCAGCGGGTGCTGGTGCAGCGACAGGCGTCTAAGTTGTTTGTGTTATCATGCTTCATAATTGTAATCTTAGAGCAAGAGTGCGTGGAAGGTGAATTCTTTGACCATATAAATTAATCTGCACTTACCCAGTCGAAAAAACTCGTATATAAATGTGTCTTTGAGGCAACCCTCTGTCCGGGGATTATTTACTTCAAAAGAAATCTGATCACAGTTTACAATAGTTACCATGAAGGGGAGCAGAAAACTACATTAATTTCAAATACAATCCTATTATTTTTAGTTAATTGTTTGCGAATTACTTTTATTTAGTTCAATTGTTAGTTCAAAACTTTATTGACCCGATTATTATGCTAATATTAGCTATTATTTACATTTTATGTTCAAATTTTATTGTAAATTGAACGATTTTAACCCTTTGTACAATTAGGTATTGCAGGAACCACCTGCTTAGGGTTGCAGTAAGTTAGGACTTCTATCTTTATTAGCCTTTTGTCGACATTTGTTTCCCCATTTCCATAAATAAAACAATAATACATTAATAATACAAACTACATTCACAAAGCATTGACATGATGAAACACTACTTAAAACTTTCATTGGTGCTGATATATTTTAGATTGCTCTTCGCATCATTTTCAGTATTCACTTATATTTGAATAAAATCTGGAATGAAAGGAAGTCAACCGAATCCGAATTACTACGTATGTAGTAAGAAAGCATTTTAATCGGCGAAAATGAGCGATTTTCGACAGAAAAAATTTTATTTTCGAGTCCTTGTAACGAAAAGGTGGATAAATCTTGTGCATATGTAGTAAATTACTTCCTCTAACACAGTGTGTAGCCAGAACCCATATTTTGTGCTTCCAATTATCGGCGCGTATTTTGCATATCTCGTTAAAATAGAGACTTATATCTAAAATATTTAATTTTTTCATAGAATCTATTTATTTGTGATTAAAAAGAGCTTGTCACAGTTCACTGTCTTTTTTCTATTAGACGATAAAATATTTGTGCAAAAGTTGGATCATTCTTTTTTTAATATATTTATTTCCTGTTCAATTTTCTACAATTTTTCAGGATGTTGTATAAAATTGTACAGAACTTTTTGGAGATTCCAGAATTCATATCATAATTATTGGTAACTATGATTTTATTTTAATGATATATTCGAGTAAAATTGAATTTTATTAAGTATTTAGTAACTTTTATTATAAATTTAGAGTTTTAAGAGAAGGTATTATTTAGCATTAACGTAGAAAATCATTTATGGCGGGTGAAATATATCTTTGGGGAAGCGGGAACGAATTCGTTTTATGTGATAATTTTTTCCCAGATCGAAATTTTGATAAACAGGATAATTTGTTAAGGAGTTAAAGAAATTAGAAGATTGATTAATTATAAATGTTTTAATTAGTTCTATTTGTAATTCTTTATGTATCTATTTGTTGGAGATGAACCATTCAGCCTTTAGAATTCTCCGTAAATATTTATTTTGAATTTTTTTTTGACGCAGAAGCATTACACCAAATTGGGCATGCGTATGTAAGTGATAGTCTTATTATTGCCTTGAATATTGATATACCACAATCAATTCGTAATTTTGAAAATTTATTAGTTAAGGGGTATAATTTTGATATTTTTTTATAAACTTTATTGGTAATATTTTGAATATGTGTTTTCCAAGTTAATCGACGGTCAAAATAGAGTACTAAATATTTAATTGGAATATGATTTTCTATCCAGGGTATATTTATATTATTTATTTTGAGACATAGAAGATTAGTATATAAATAAAGAATTTTGAAGAGTATTTCGGCCAGTTTGTATATTTTTGTGATACGAAAAAAGTGCAGTGTCATCAGCATACAGCGCTTTAGTGGTAAAAGGAAGGTGTGGAATATCTGACACACACACACACAAGCAAAGGAGAGAGTGTCGATCCTTGTGTAATTCCTGAGAAGACACGACGAGAAGTAGAATAAGATGTATTAATTTTAATTTTGACACAAAAATTACGATTATGTAAAAAGCTTTTTATCATTTTGAATAATCATTCTTGATGTTATTTTTTAAACTAGGCAGAGACATTCAATGTACAACAAGGCATTTAATGTACTTCTCTAAGGTGAATATTTACTTCAATTATTTCTCCCGGGAAGTAAGGTAAATTATATTACTATTCTGAAATATTTTCAAAATTATTGTCTGCCTCTTTTTTATATATTCAGAATGTTAAAGTCTACCTCTCTTTTTAGACAGTCTAGTTTTTTTGAATAAACTATGCATTGAAAGTCTTTCATGTTCGTAAATTATTTTTTTTGATAACCTGTTACGGTACAACGTTTCGAGACACTGCTTTCGCCTTATCTTTCATTTTTGGTAAATTAACTCCGTTCATCGGTTTTCTCATTCAGCAAAACCGGTGATAATTTGTACTTTAAAGCTATCATTTCTGCAAAGTTAATTTAGCAGACACTTCTCGATAGCCAAGGTACTGAAATTACCGATTCTGATATTTCCCATGGAATTTCTCGGGAATGTTTTTACTCTCATTAATGTAATCATATTCCTTTCACGTAATTCTGTAGAGAAAGTGAAAGTTGGGCTGACATGTATCAACCGGACCGTCTCTTGATAATTTTTCTAGACCAATTTGTCTAACAAATACTTCAGCAATAAATCTGCAACCATATATTTTGCATTATCAATGTTTACATTTGTCAGTTCATTTCAAAGCTGCTCAGTAGCAAAGGATATTGTTTTTTTTAACTTTTCTGAACGAAAGGATGCATTGTAGGTAGAAAACTGCTTTTTGTCAAGGAATTCAATAAAATGGAAGTCTTCAAAATGTTGAAACCTATAGTTCATCTGAGTCATTACTGTATCAATAATTTTAAAATAAACAATTTTGTATCTGAAATAATTCTGACCCTGAAAGTTCATTGATGGTCGTGTCTGCTTTGATGCAGATTTCAATAGTTTCTTCATATCTAACACGGCATATTACTACGTATCTATACTATTTCTATCTCTACGTCATAGTACTTGCCTCATGATTTCACACCGTTGAGCGAAAACTGCATTTGGCTATTGTGAACCGTTCAGAAGTTATGGAACTGGCGCATAGTCAGTGGGACATTCTCTATAACTAAATATTTAGCTTCATTAATTGTTTCATAAAGAAAACACGAACAAAAATCACACAAACAATTCCACTTTCCCGCAAGTCAGGTGATGAGGTGAATTTGCGTGGCCGAGACGTGGACGTGCATCGCGGTACAAGTTCGTGCCTCCTGGGAGCCTAAACCACGTCATGGAAACTACTTGACAGAAGTTCGTTATACGACGTTCCGTTAACGCGGCTGTGCCCCCTGGCCTAGACCTGGCCTAAACTAGGCCCACTGAGTGCGAATGAGAGGGAGGTAGCGCGCGCCCTCTTGTGCGCATGCGCAGCAGAGCCAGCCGGCGTCTATCCACTGGCAGGCTCCTCGCTCAGCCACCGGCCCCAAAGAGTCTGCGGCCCTGCTAATTCCCACGCGCGTAAGCGGAGAAAGAGAGTTGAAAATATTTAATTTTCTTCAAATATTCATTAAAACAATATTGAAAAATGGCGCAATTAACGACAAATTTTATTGAAAATTAATTTGGGTATTCTAAGGCTCCCAAATTACCCTTCAGTTTCGCCGCTGGAATCAATACCAAAAATTCAGCTAGAAATACTATGACGACGTAACCGATCAACTGTTCCCACAGTATCCTTGGGTAGTTGTCTGGGAGATCCAATTTCGAAGATTCATTCAATCGGAGAGTTGGCCAACTTGGTCCTGAGTACTCCACTCTTTCAGCTAGCTTTCCAGACGTCTGCTCAGTAATCTTGCTGTTTCTAACGATTCCCGTAACGGTTACGAATGCAGAGCGTTCTTTTTCAAAATTGAAAATTATCAAAAGTTATCTGCGAAAATCGATGGGACAGGGGAGATTGGCGGACCTTAGGATATAGCCCATATGGATTGATTGATTGTTAGTGATTCCCGGCGCGTCAATTAATATGGCCATTAGTCCCGCAAGTGTAGTGCGTGTGTTTTGCTCGGGAGGTGGCGGTGGTTGTTCCCCGCTGAATGGCGAGATCCGGCGCCGACCTACCGTCGGCTAGCGGAGTTTCTCCAACCAGCGGGGAACCGCTCCATCGATAACAAGCTCCAAGCTCCCGACCGGTCTCCCGGCATGTGTGGAAGTGTAGTGCATGTTAGTTTAAATGTGTATAAGGGGTGAGAATAGTACAAGGAAGAGGTAGGAAAGATCGCGCGAGGTCCATAGCTCATTTTAATAAACCGCCGGAGCAGTACCTTAATAGGTATTGCTCCGGCATTTGCCTCGTGTTGATCGGAGAAACCATGGAAAACCACCTATCAGAGTAGCCGGCCGCTAGAAGTCTCCTCCGCACATCGACTGAATTCGACCTAGCTGACAAGCTAGTGTCGAAAATCCTGCCACAGTCGGGAATACAGTAAGAATTGTTATAGTATCTGTTTTTATTGAAATCGCTCATCTTGAAATGTAAAAGAAAACTGAAGATAATTCTTATCTCAATTGAGAATTGATGGGCTCAGTAGAAGAAGGAGCTATAATTTCTTCCCAATTCTGGCCGCAGGGTAGTGAAGCAGGAGCGCGCAAGAGAGAGGCGCTACCTGGCGGTCCTCAGGGGGGGGGGGGCTCTTGCACATATCCGACTTCAGCCAAT
The DNA here is from genome assembly GCA_011170035.1 of Teleogryllus occipitalis. Lineage (NCBI taxonomy): Eukaryota > Metazoa > Arthropoda > Insecta > Orthoptera > Gryllidae > Teleogryllus > Teleogryllus occipitalis. The sequence goes on along the minus strand of BLKR01015179.1, from coordinate 93,456 downwards.
GAGCTTCAGACACCAGTTTGAGTCACAGTCTAAGCGGGAATTTTAAATGCAGCCAGATACATAAATTATCACCTCGACATTGAGACATATTTATAAAGCATTTCTTTTAACTATTGCATCTTGTAGACCTTTGTGTTAGTTTTGGTTGGTTACTGTTCAAAATTGGCGCACTTTCAAAATGTTTCTCAACACTTCTCGCTCTCCATGATACAACATGACGGCCAGCATCTGGTCTGTCTTTTCCAACGAAGTGTCCGTGCTGTGGTCACGTGGCTCGTGACGCAAACTGGTGATGCGCAGAACCTACTAAAATTGGTGCACCGGAGGGACCCATTCATGTATTTCCACCATGGCGGTGCTCTTGACGACTTACGGACTGTATAAAAAGTAATGGAGGATTACTCCTATTGATAATGACTACATTAAAAGTAACGGAGGATTACTCCTAATAATAAGCGCTCAACCCCAATGAGGGTTAAGAGATGCGTTGCGTCATTACGAAAGACGCAACAATTTTTTTTTAAAAACTAAACTATAGATCACACCTTTCTTCATTACATTTTCAGCTCATAAAAGCCTTATAATCCTGTTACAAACACTAAATATATCAATAACAATATTAATTATCACCTGTTTGTCGCTTCTTTTTTTCTGTACAGATTTGATTTTGTAGTATTGGTAACAATAAAAACCCGCACTCCGGACTCTAGCAACACAGGCGGTGAGAGGGATGTTGTCTCTACTCCTATCACTAGAAAAAGGTGAGCTCAGAAAACGTGCGCGTAATGAAATTTCATTTATGTTCAGAAGCAGAACAAGGGATAATCTCAGCTTTTGATCAAATGGTTAAGGGAAACTGATCGAAAAACCTGTTCGAGATGGGCGTCTTTGGTCTACAAGCTGAAGTACATTACTTGTTGCATGCGTAGTTGAGCTTTTAGAATAATACAGCACAGATGTTAACGAATACATTACATCTCATTATGAATGTAAATATATTTTTCTTTTTTATGCTTAGTACTACAGTTTCTAATTGTATAAAAAAAGTTATGCAGCAGAAAGGATTCCACTTGACACTTGGGTATCTTGCCTTATTTTTTAATGTCATCTGGCATTGAGTTGTAAAGTACTAACGTATTTATTTTATAATATAGATTTATTGTAGTGAGCTACTGATACTGACACATGAAAATGTTTCTTACGACGTGGTTTGTAATTATGAATATTTAACCTGCGAGAAATTATGTCTCGTGCGTAAATAAGTCAGTATTGACAAAAATATTTGAAAATAAATATTCAAGGCATCGTAGGATTCGAAGCTCAATGAAGCTATGTTTAACAGCTCAATGTTTGCAGGAATCGCTGAATGCCATTTGGTTATTGTTCGTAGCATTTATTCTGCAATTAAAAGTTGGGTACTATAGAATGTGCTTCCCCAAAATATTATGCTACATCTCAGGCGAAAACGCAAAAAACATTTTTTACGTTCATAAAACAACGCAATGAACTGCCTTTAGTGTTGAAGATGTGAGAGGGAAACGGAAGTCTAGCATTCGGTAATGCGATGGGGAATCTTTTGAAGGTCAAAGGTTAGACAAATAATATAACTTTCATATGAGTTCGAATGGTTCCAGAGGGGGTGGCCGAGCAGGATGTACTCGTAGTAGAGCGATGCGAGGCTGGTTTGTACTACATAAAATTACTTCACAGACATTTGACAGTAAACGTGTCTCAGAATAAAACGTGTAAGGCAAAAGGAGTCGATAATAATTTTTGCCTATGAACATGTGGTGGGAAATCTCAACTAGGGTGCGAATTTTAATGAAATGTCATTTTCTTTTTTTCACTTTAGAACAAGGCCTTTTATTATAGTCATTAATTTCATGTTATGACAAAAGCAAATGAGCCAATTTTATATGATTTTTTTTTTTTTTTTTTTTTTTTTTTTTTTGCATTTTTCGTCGATTTCGATTAATGATTCATTTTACTTTCTCGCTGGCGCAACCGCCATAGAGAGAAAGTTATGTAATGCTGCACAAAAAAGGCGAATTTTCGGCAGAAAAACTTTTATTACAGGGCCCAGATAACGAAGAAGTGGATACATCCAGTTGCAACTTTTACAAAAAAATATTCTCTAACTCGTGGTGTAGCCAGAATCCATGTTTTGTGGGTCCTTGATACCGAAAAATCGAAAGACGGCAAAACGTCTGTCCGTCTGTGAACAATGGTAACAGAAATTATGCCGGTTTTCTCCAAAATTGATATTCCCCGATCGATGTGGCTTATGTCACCGGCCCTTGAATTTAAAACCGATATTTTAATGTTTGGGTTACATGAAGCCCCTGGTCATTTTCCAAAACATTGCTTTCTTTAATTAAATTTTATTGTTGGATAGTGCGAAGGACTTAAGAGAATGGATTTAGGATGAATTTAAGAGATGAAGGAAGGATTTAAGACAATGGTGCAGGTCTCGTGTTTGTTGAAAACTGATTTTTCGAAAATTGCAAAAATTCAGTTTTTCCGAATCTTCCTACAACTACAGTTATGAAGATAGACATTTTTCTTAATGAAATAATGTTAATGAAAATCGGATTTAAAAATAATGTCACGTTCGATTTTTCGAAAACATAAGTATCTTATGCGAAATATTGGGTCAAACAGGCAATTTTTTATTTTCCTTTAACTATTTTTCCATAAAATAGCACAATTTTTTTTATTAAATAGAGACCTTATATAGCGTAAAAGACGCTTAAGAGAATGGTGTAGGTCTCATGTTCGTTGAAATGTCTGATTTTTTTGAAAATTTAAAAAAATTAAATTTTTTTGGCGTTTTCCTGCAAGTACATTGTGAAGATATATTTTTTTATTAATGAAAAGAGTTCATCAAAAATAGGTATTCAAATAAGGCCGTGTTAAATTTTCCAAAAATATGAGTTTTTTTTAGTGATTTAGCGTCAAACTTAGCCGCTCGCTCCGGATATCCTGCGCTTTGTGAACATAATAAGAGATGCGATTCCTGGCAGTTGGATGCTTCATAAGTTAGAATTTGTATAATATTTCATACTTCTTTGTTCGATTCTTACATTCAAGCTTTTGTTATATGTTTACAAATACATTTTTTAGAAATGATTTAAAACGTATGTGAAATATAGGGGGGGAAATAAAAATTGCTAATCTTTGGAGAAAATCGGATTGGAATGCAAACAACGGCATTCCCCATCGCGACTCGACAGATGAATTTCTGTGAATTACGTTTCATTGTTGTGACATGATTTATAGGTAAGAAAAGCAGTTATAATTGTCAAATTTGTGTTGATATTTATTTGAAAATATTTAGTTTTCGCACGAAATGTTCAACGATTTGTAATGAACTTTACAAAACATGTGACTCAGATGTGCTAATTCGGAGATATATTGTGGTATCAATAATATTGCATAACCATTTGTAAAGGCCTTTCAGTAGGTTTAGTAATCTAATTGTATTTATTAGTTTGCTGCTTAGATCTATTACGTTAAACACATTGAACTCTTTTCGCATTTAATAAATCACATTTCAATACTAATTCGAATCACATTACTTTTATTTTATAAATAAATACGTAACTTAAATAATTTAATACAATTAAATTAAAAAGATAATTTAGGATTTTTTTTACACAATATAGTCTGAGTTTTCATCTATTTATTTATTTTCATATTTACCACGCAATTTGATAGGCATTCGTGACATGACTACTACTCGCTATACAATTTCTACTCTGCACACTTTCAAAGCCGACCTTCTGAGAGCCTTCACACATATAAACAATAATTTTGATGAACACATCCGAAGTCTCGAAGAGTCGTTCAATACACAGACGGTTGGACAACAAGAGGCAACACCAGAGAAACATGTCAATAACAATACCAATCACGACTGAAAACATTTTCTGTATTAGATTATGACAATGAGTTTCCTTGCCTTCCCAGCCCTCACTTATCCCACCCGTCCTCGCCACGTCCACCCACAAACCAACACAGACAGGCTAGCAAACGCAAAGAAACAAAGACACGTAGAGTTCCGCAAGGACATTTCTGTGGCCCACAAGAACATTTCCACTGAGCCCATCAAAAAGGTACTAATTTTAGCAGATAGCCATGGGCGACAAATCTCCTCCCTGCTCAGTGGGAAACTCCCACCCAATTTCTCTGTCACGGGTATGTTTAAACCTAACGGGAGGTTTGCCGACGTGACCAGTGAGTTGGACGCCAACACAAAAACTCTCACCAAACGGGATACAATCATCATCACAGAAGGGCAGAATGACATTAATTTGGTTGGTAACCTTACATTGGAGCAACATGTTGACAAACTACAACGTGCCACACAATACACGAACATTATAGACTCGACTCTGCCCTTCTGGTACAACAAACCAACACTGTACAAAGAAATTTGACACGCAATTGAAACTTCATCTGAGAGGCACACATGTTCAATTATTTGAGCTAAACTTTCTCTCAGAAAAACACTTTACCCGGCAATGGTCTTCATCTGAACCTTGTCGGAAAACATAAACTCGGTAGCGAGCTCGCAAAACACATTGAGAGCACTATAGAGCTCGCTCGTGGCACATAGTGAAGTCGCTAGCCTTTCGCCACTGAGGTGTGGGTTCGATTCCCGTCGAATCTCATGTGAAATTTGTTCCAACAAAACGAGTTTGTCTGTTTCACAAGGGCTAGTCCAACCTCTGTGAAGTGTCCTAAACTCTACCCCTATCCTTCTTCCTTCCCAATTCTGGGCTCTGGGTAGTGACGCAGGAGCGAGTAGCAGGAGGCGCGTACGCGGAGGTGCTACCTGGCGGTCCTCTTGACAACTGACTGCGACGTGACGTGACATTACAAAAGTGAATAGAGGATTACTCCCCAGCGCACAAACGTTAATGGAGGATTACTCCCCAGCGCAAAGCGCTCAACGCCCCTAAAGAGGCTTGGAGACGCGTTGCGTCGAATTGTAGACGCCACAAATAAAAAAAATAATAAACAAAAGGCAGTGTCCTGCCCAAGACCCATCCCCACCCACATCTCCTAGTCCTCTTCCAACCTCCGGGATCCCTTTGGACTCAATTACCTTATTCTCTGAACCTAATCCTTTTACTACCTCTCTCACTATTTATTCCTCTACATCTGTCGACTCTCCTTTCTCACCTCCTGTCACTGCTGGGACACGATACTTCCTTCGACCACGCACTCGAGGTAAACATGAGATAAATAAATAGCAACTACTGTCAGATGCAGCCGAGAAACATCAGTGTAGGTTCATGCAAAAGATTCGAATAATGCATCATAATGTGCAATCTCTTTCTAATAAAATTGAATTTATCGAGACAGCATTTGAGTGTGGTCAAAGTCAAAGAGATGTTTTTTGCTCTACAGACCTCCAACAAAGCGAGCTTTAGATTATTTCATGTTCTTATAAAATCTAGAGATAATTCTGAACAAAAATAGTAATCTCTCTTTAAAATCCATTGTTGTATGAGGATATTTCAATATTGATTTTCTGAGCGAATCCCACGAAAAAGAACAGTTTTTCAATTTATTTCATTATTTAATTTAGATATTACAGTGAATGTACCTACACGGAATACATTTTAATCACAAAAAGCATTAGATCTAATTATAATCAACAAAACCACAACTAAATACGAAATAATAACAAATAATCTAGGTTACAGTAACCACAATGCACAAATTCGTACAATTACTAATAACATGAACACTGATACAATAATACACGCATGTGCATACGCATACAATAATACACGCAATTATGTATTTAAATTATTATGTATTTAAATAATTTAAAGTTAATATTAGTAATATGTAAATTGTAGAGTTCTGCCACCAGGTTGTATATACCTACCTGCAGAATAATAAATATCTATCTATCTATGTGCAAAATATTCAAGTTAACATAATTGTATTAAACGTCATTAGGCGGATAGTCACCAACAAAGTCTGGTTGTTATCGGCCGTGTGTCGTTCAATATTTTTCGTAATACCATCTTCTTATGAGAAAAATATAAATAAAAAATGTTCTTGCCTTTGCTTACGTAGGAATGCAACGCTCCCTTCTATATCGATTCAGACGCGAGTCCAACACCGACTATAATATTGGTACCAACTATAATATTGGTCTTGGACATTTCGATTCGATTGTTTCATACGTGGTGGCTTTGTTTGACACCATTAAAAAGATAAATTTTCCACAACATTTGAGATGGATATTCCAGAAGATCTTGTGGAGACAGCGAATAGTGCTAATTTCGATTTGTTACGAACAAAAACGAAATTACGGTATGAGAAGGAATACGAAGATTTCAAATATTGGCGTCAATGCAAAAATGTAAATGAGGTGAATGAAACAGTAATGCTGGGGTATGCTAAAGAAAAATCGGAGAGATATTCTCCCACATTGTTGAGGACAAAATTCTCGATATTAAAATTATGTTTATTAGTTAACAAAAATCTTGACATCAAGATTAGTATTCCACATTTTTCATTTTTATGTTTCAGTTAAGAAAGTTTATTTAGTAAGTGACGTTGTTTGTCGTTTGTCTTAAGAGTTGAATAAATATTTTGAAGCTAACGTGATTCCTTAACGTCCGGCGGCCGTTAATTCCTTAACGGCCGGCGGCCATAAGATTACAATTTTATTCCTCTATTGGGGCTTACGCAGATGCGTTTACAGCACAGTATTACGAAAAATTATTTACGGGCTACTAGCTGAAGGAATCATGGGACGCAGTTTATAACGCTGTTGACACAAATGAAAAATATAATTTATTTTTCTCAAAGCTTTTATTTTACATTAACGCGTAATTTCCTCTTAAAAAGAGAAAATTAAATATTTCTCGGAAAAGTAATAATTGGATCACACAAGGAATTAGAACATCGTGTAAAAACAAACATACGCTTTACTTTATTTCGAAACATCACGTATTACCCGGTTTCCATGCCTACTTCCGAGAATACAAAAGAATTTTAAGGAAGATAATAAGCAACAACAGGCAAAAATAATGAAAAATACTCAGGATATTTAGAAAGCTAGTAACAAAACTAAAGCAAAGTGGAAAATCGCACAAATTTCGATCACATTATCTCGATACCTTGTAGAGAATGTGGTTTTAAAGGATAATGAAAGAGAAGCAAGTAATCCGGAAAAAGTTGCAAATCTCTTCAACGAATTTCCTAGAATTGCGGCTGATTTCAGAAAGGGACTAAAACCACAAAATTCAACATACTTTTCCCAAAAAATTTCCGACACGATGTTTATTTCCGAAACTTCTTCCAACGAAATCCTGAGAATAGTCAGTAAACTAAAAAATAAATATTAATTTGATTTTGATGAATTTCCGGACTGTTTTTTAAAAACTTGTGCACTTGCCTTTATAAACCCGTTAACTCACATTTTCAATGCTTTTTGCAACAAGAATATGCAACAAGAATATTTCCAGATATTTTCAAAGCAGCAAAAATTAAGCCACTTTTAAAAAAAGGGAACAAAAATGAAATTCAAAATTATCAGCCAATTTCTCTTTTGTCATTTTTCTCTAAAAATATTAGAGAGGCTTTTCTACATTCAAATGGAAACTTTTCTGAGGGAATACAAAGCATTTTCAGACTCACAACACGGTTTTAGAAAATCAAAATCTACGGATCTAAATCTAATTTTTCTTTTCTTAAAGATATTGCTTCATCAATGGACCAAAATGAAGCACCCATTGGAATATTTTTAGATCTTTTGAAAGCTTTTGATGTTATTGACCATAACATCTTGCTCTCATAATTACCTTCATATGCAATTCGTAAAATTGCCCTAGATTGGATAACCTCGAACCTTAAACATCGAACTCAAAGAGTAGAAATACCGTACTGGCCTGAAAGGACATTATTTACTTACCTCTCCAATTCTTTACCAATTGAGCATGGGGTCCCGCAAGGTTCGATTCTGGGTCCTATCATTTGCCAATGACACGAATGTTCTTTGCAAAAAAGAAGCAATAAATAGTACAATTTCAAAAGTTTCAAATTGGTTTCGTAATAACAAATTAATAGTTAATGAAGGAAAAACTGTTTCAATGCATTTTTACATTTCAAATCCGCAATCGTAAGCTCCATTGAAAATGAACAATATGCAATTAGCTGATGTTAAAGTAACAAAATTTCTAGGTCTCTCAATTCAGTCAAACCTCAAATGGAATGTACTTATATAAAAATTAAACACTACATTAAGTTCATTATGTTATGCATTCAGAATTCTTTCAAATTCTGTCGGCCTTCATACAGCTCGTTGCATGTATTTTGCAAATGTACATTCCCACCTGAGATATGGCATAATATTCTGGGGAAGCTCATCCTGTAGTACCCAGACCTTCAGATTACAAAAGAAAATTATTCGAATAATGAAAAAATGCCATCCACGTGATCCCAGCAAGCCTTTTTTCATTGAGCTTGGAATCTTACCATAGCTGTGCCTATTTATCTACAAATCAGTCATATTTGTCAAAACTGACTTACATAACAGTGGGAACATATTTTCATACTATACTGATATTTCTAATTACAATACGCGTCATAGAAATCATGTTCACCAAGTATCAGTATCAACAACTCACTACAAGAAATCCACATATAATACATGTACGTTACTTTGCAACGCATTGCCAGATGACATTAAATAATTGAAGTCGGTACACAAATTTAAGTTAAAAGTAAAATCTTTTCTGCTGCGTAACTGTTTCTTTACAATTAGAGACTATACTGATCATCAAAAAGAAAAATAATGTTTATTTTAACAAAACAATGATATATAACGGATTAGTTTACATTTGTATTGTATAATTTCTTTAAAAAAGACTTAATATGCCTGTAACAAGTAATGTACTTCAGCTTCTGGGTCAGTGACTCCCATCTCGATTAGGTTTTTGTCCAGTTTCCCTGATCCATTGAGCAAATGCTGAGATGGCCCTTTGCTTTGCTTCTGAACATAAATGAAGCTCTCACACATTTTGTTGAGATCTCCTTTTCCTTGTAGTGGTAAGAGTAGTGCTGAGTGTGTCACTATATTGTTAGCAATGTAGAAAAATCAAATCTGCAGTTCGTTTACTATTGCAAATAGTTTTTCTATAACTTGGGAACAAAAATGTCTAGCTTTTCAAATGCTGCTAATCTTGCGGCTTTTGAAATATTATTATTGTTGTTGTTGTTGTTGTTGTTGTTCACGTTGTTCACGTTGTTGTTAACATTGTTGTTGTTGTTAACGTTGTTTTGTTGTTGTTAACGTTGTTGTTAACGTTGTTGTTGTTGTTGTTAACGTTGTTGTTAACGTTGTTGTTAACGTTGTTGTTTTAACTTTCATTCACCTTTCAACTGTTCATCATTAAAATGTTGGGATGGGTTTCTGGTACTCAAGAAATCGTGCGTAGATAATTTTATCCCCCATACGTTATATACAGTTTTAACTTTTTTTTTTCATCAAATCAAACAATCAATCAAAATCAAAACAAAAAAATACTTGCTGTTTTATCACCACCAGTTTTATATGTTTATTCTTTGCTTTTAAGGCATTTTTAAAACATTTCTAGAGCATTTTATTGATTATTTTTGGCGATGTTTTAAGTCATCAAAATCCACTACCACCACCACTTATAATGAAGGTCCACTTGTGACATTCGTTCCTAATTGGTAGGCAACTCGCTGTGCAGTGACCTATGGTAGGAACAAAATCTCTTACCGCCGGAACTTGGCCTGCCAAACATCAGTGCAGAAAGATTTGCCATCAATTAGGAGCAAATGTCACGTTGAATTTCGTATCATGGAATTTACCATCACATACTCTTCGGCAAAAAGTGTTCATCTAGGGCCAAGAACTTTGTAACATTGTTAGCTGGAAAGGGGAAACTCTGAAATTTCCAAACTTTTCTATTTCAGGAAGTAGGGAAAAACTAAATTCATATGGCAAGTAATTTTACTCAATGCAACGTAAATTCTGATACTTCTACATAGTTTCCTCACACAAACAATGTTTTAAAATAATTTTAATTTTAGTACACATAAGGAATAGAAAATGGACTTTTTGGGAAAGATGGATATCCTTAATTCTCTTCTCAAAAAACTGGGCACAGGATAACTGAAAAGATGCAAAGCACAGACATTGGAGAGTTAATTTTGTTGTAAATATATTTATAGCAAAATAATATGCCCGGTTTATATATCACAATTACAGAGTGACATAAAATCTCTGTACTTATCATCAAGAAAAGAGATTGTTCATTGGTAAAATGTTATCATCTTTGATCCCCTACATGGTAAAGAAGGAACAATAATTTTGAGATGCTGTTTAATTATGAGCACAGTTAATATATTAAGAAATTTGAAAACTTCTGTAGTTAATTTAAAAGAACATCATTAGTGTTGTATGTTAATATTAATTTTATTTGATAAAAAGGAATGGGAATATGGTCGTAATGGATTATTAAATATTTTATTCATAGAATTTTAAGATTGAAGTAATCTTAATCACAAAAATCTGTTCAAACATCTGTCAAAAATTTAATTTTATTAAGTCCATGGCTCTCAGCTTAAAGTACCCCAATCCTTTTCAGTAAAGACCATCATTTGCAATAAAGGAATAGGGATTATTTGAGAAGGTTCTATTTTGCTACTAATAGATGTACATACATTTTTGAATTTCACAGTTCTATTAATGAAAAACACTCTAGAAGCTTCCATTTGCACAACAGATCAAACGCAAACCATTTTGGTTTGATGTATACATCTTTTCATATAACGTAATTGTGAAATACGAATTGTTCATAACCTTGGAACAATTTTGTGCAGATATGATTGACTTAGAACATTGAGTTCACAAATTAACTAGGTTTGATTTTATTTTAATTTTCAATTTGACTCAGCTGAAGAAGATCCCAAAGTATGTTAGAAATATCATGATTTGAATGACTGCTTATGTGATTATTTGATGTCACAAATTTTATTGAAATATAAAATTTTATTCGAAATATAAAATATGCTCATAATATATTACAATGTTTACGAGGAGCTGGTGTTCAAGTGAATAGAAGTATCGTGCAGCTAGTGATGGATCCCTGGGGAGGGGGTTAAAGGCAATATACCCCCAACTGAATAACGCAGTAAGACAATTTTGTTTAAAAAATATTTGTTAGATTTCGGTCAAGTAACGAATATGCTGTTTGAAACATTAGCAAGAACGTGGTTGAAATTACTTTTGTTCATAGAAATCCGCTCATTCTTTACTCCAAGTAAGCAGGAGGGGGGTGTAGGGAAGGGTAAGTTTGGCAGTTCCTAGCAAAGTTATGGTGGTCATAGAAGTGCAGCAGCATTACATTTGACTTGTACAGAAGATGATTTCATAACATAAATTACAAATTACAATTACACACAATTCTCAAATGTTCCGTTTTGACGCATAAATATATAAAAATGTAACAAAATAGATAGTAATAGGTAAAAATATGTAAAAATATGTTGTTATATCAAAACATGTATAAAAATATGTAAAATAAAAATAGTTCTAATTCATTCAGAATATCTTGTAAATTAAAAAATATTATTTGATGCAGATATCTAGATTCTGTAAAAACATGTAATTTTATGGAAATCCATACCCTATTCATAACATATGTTCTATTTCTAATGTTATGTATTTTCATGAAAGCAATAATTGAATGAATGTATGACAGGACTACTTGACATTCACAGAAAAGAGACATTATCATGGTCTCTTCATAACATTCTGAAAAATTTCAATAAAGAAGTGGAGTCCGTCTTAGTTCTGAGGGGTCATCCATAATTATGTAAAACTAAAGAGGGCAGAGAGGGTTTTAGGCAGCATTACACTGCAATACATAGTGATGTGGAAAGTGTTATTTTTAGTGTTACGTAATACTGATAATTATTGTTTTTAATTTTTTTAACATTTGCTGAAAATTCCTTTCATTTCTAAACAATTAAATATTAACAAATTAGCTTTTTATTAGCCTTTTGGCTTTTCATTAAATGCATGCTGATACTTAAATGCTACACATATGGTATTTTTTCTCCCTTTAATTTAAACATAATTGAAAACATTGAATGATTTGTTTCAATTGCCACACATAATGCAAATGTTGTAACTAGTGGTGCTACAACAGCATGTACTTTCTCACTTTATTTCTAAATAATATTTCAAAATTTGCAATTTTCAAAAATTCTCAGAGTTCAAAAAAAATGTGACCTGCACCATTCTTATAAGTGTCTCATGTTGTATTCATGGAAAGAAAATGAAAAACATTGTAGTGATTTTTAAGAATTTTTAAAATCATTTCCATTCATTTCAAGCAGAAATTATGCAAAAAAACTGTTTTTTTTATTAAACATCACCTTTTTTAAGATCTGATTTCATTTAAGACAAAAATCTGTGCATTCAATTTTGTACTTTTGCAATTTTAACTTTTTTCAATTTTCGAAAAGACTGATTTTGCAAAAGAAAATGACACTGGCGCCAGTTTTTCTACTGTCTTTTGATACATATGAGGAGAAAATTTTAAGAAAAAAAATGTGGACCCATTATAGAGAGAAAAATGTTTAAAATTCGAAGTTAAAAATAACTCTACTACCAACAGCAATTTTGCATGTGTATCATAATTTGAAATAACAACACTGTGGTAGCAGTAAAATGGAACATTGATTTATTGTTAGGTGTTCAATTAGTCAGCAGGATAAAATCCAAAAACCATACAATATTTAAAATTTTTGATTAAGGATAATTGCATTTTGGTCAATAAATACGAGAATAGGCAACATTTAAGTATTTAAACACAAAATAGGCATTTATTGGCACTATAAAATTTGCATAAAATGCTCTTAATGCCTCAAAATGAATAAGTAACATAAAAGTTTGTTTCCATTGAAAGAAAAAAATAGGCAAAAATCTACAGCTTAAACGTTAGCTATCACGATAGCTATCACGTTCAGCAGGGTTGAAGATATAGTGAAACTGCGTACAAATTGAACAACAGTGTTATAGATACCTCAAGTCATGTTTTGCAAATACTTAGGAATACTACAAGGCAGTAAATTGAGCTGGGAAAATCAGTACTTCTTACTTTTTATTACATATTTCTCTATTTTATAATACATATATATGTACATACTTTCCTAATTTTCAATAGATAATTATCCAGACCCTGATCATGAGGAACAAGACAAACTCTAATTGAATAAAATACAGGTAAATGTATTAAATGAAAGTCAGACTCTCTTACATATTTCTCATTTAATGTTCAGGTATGAAAGGTTCGAAATGCAGATGGGCCCAGGTAAAAGAAAGTGTAATTTTAGGCTTAAGGTTTGTGATTGAAAGAAATATTAATTACACTGGTCGACAAAAAACGAAAACTTTTTTTGTCTCAGAAAGAAAAATATCTGATTCTGGTAGCATTTTCCTCCTGGATTCAAATATGATATCGTTTTTTCTCCATCACGCAAGGTTTCCGAGAGACAGGCATTTATGATTTCAAACACTTTAATATTTTCTACATTCTTGAGTACACTACATTTGAACATTCAGATTCACCTAAAAAGTCAGAAATGACATTTTCTGCTGTATTTTGCTTGTGGAGCATCCCTCTTGATGGTCCAACAATAATCGACCAACATATTAGGATTCCATTTGCCTTGATATCTCTTTTCTATAGCTGAAATCTCCTGATGAAAGCATTCCCCATGCTCATTGCTCACTGTGCCAAGATTTTCTGGGAAGAAATCTAGGTGCGAGTGCAGGAAGGGTATTTTTAAGGACATATTACAGCCCAAATTTTTATAAGATGTTATAAGATCATTGACAATATCACGGTAATTTTCTGCCCGTCGATTTCCAAAAAACTGTGAGTTACTTTCTTGAATGCTTGCCAAGCTGCTTTCTCCAGTGGATTCAATAGTTCCTCAAACTTCTTATCATGCATTAGTGATCGTATTTGTGGACCCACAAATTTCCCTTCTTTAATTTTCGCTTCACTAATTTTTGGAAACTTCTGTTTTAGGTACATGAAACTAGGAGTATTGCTCATGGCTTTCACGAAATTCTTCATTAATCCTACTTTGATATGTAACGGAGGTAGATACACATTTTTAGGATTACACAATGAGTCATGTTTCGCATTTTTCTGTCCAGGAATGAATGATTCGTGTTTAGGCCATTCTTTTCTGGTATAATGGTTTTTTCTGTCCCTACAATCCCAAAGATACAAAAAACAACAGTACTTTGTGTAACCAAGCTGCAGACTGAGAATAAGTGCAATTACCTTCAAATCACCACAAATATTTCATTCATATACTGCATATTGAAGCTTTGTCAATATGAATTGAAAGTTTTCGTATGTTTCTTTCATACTAGCAGGGTGAGCCAGAGGTATTGATGGAAATTTATTTCCATTATGCAGAAGCACTGCTTTTAAACTTGCTTTGGAGGAATCAATGAACAAGCGCCATTCTGTTGGGTTATGTTCAATACCAAATGTCTCCATAAGAGAAGAAATGTCATTGCAAAACACTAAGCCATTTCTTCAGAAAAGTTGTCTTTAAATAGAGAATGACGACTACGATCAGTACAAATCTTTCTATTCTTTTGAAGAAGATTCCATCCTTTTAGCTGGGACCCAAGCATTTCAGACTGGATTTTGGATAACTTTAAGTCTGAGTGTGAGATTGTTAAGATCTTCTTGAGTCGACAGATGAGACTCAGATGAACAGGTTTGTTCAAAAGTTGTATCATCAAAATCTGTTTCTTCTTCTTCTTCCTTACTTCCATCGGAATCTGAGCTCTCTTCATCTAATGTCACATGTTCTGGAGGCTTTGGTATGGGCAATTCTTCGCTGTGTGGAATGGGTCTCATTGCAGAGTGCAAGTCAGGGTACACCACTATATATTTTGATTTTGACATAATCCTTTTAATGTTTGTTGAGCAGAAATAACAGTCAGAGGAGTGATCTTTGGATTCCCTCCAAATCATAGGGATAGCAAATGACATTTGGCGTTTGCCATTCTTCCATGCAGTTAGAAGCCTACTACATGATAAATAACTGATATGTGGGGCCCAGGTCCTTGTTTAGTCCCCAAATTTACACCCAAAATAAAGTTCATAACACTTTTTACTAATGGAGTAAGTTTTCGCCTTAGGGACTTCAGTGTCACTTCACCACACATATAACAAAAGTTGTTATGATGATTTAAACAAACTCTAGGTATTTCGTAATTTACAGCAAAGTAAAATCCAGACACAAAGCACTCGCAATTAAGTGTTTACTGGTTCACTGCTATCTCACAACTGACATCGTTCGAATTAATAAGTGCTACCCTAGATCATGTTTGTCCCTGTCTGTGCAGGTTTGAACTTGCACAACAGTAGCAATGATACAATTTGAGTTAGCAGATTTGGTTCCATCACTTTTACAATGCTTGAAGAGTTTTTATTTTACAATGGAAAAATGATCGTTTATTAAAAAAATTTAAAACCATTAATTGAAATGAAAAATTTGAAAAGAAACAAACTGTGGGTGATGGATAAATTCTGAATACATATTTGAAAACACAATAAAAAACTGCATTAAGTACAACTATTGGTACTCATGAGACAAAAATCATGTTGACCAGTGTTTCTTGATATTTTCTGAGATACTTTGCGATAGTTGATACATTAAAACATTAAAAACAACATCTTCCAGAAGAACAATATTTTTTCGGCATCAGTAGCTTATGTAACCCTATTTCTAAATCAGTAAAGTAAGCAATTCATTTAGGTTTTGTAGCAGTCTTAATTTCCTAAAATTAATTAGTAGTCATATTTTTCTACTATTGCACTATACCATTTCCACTATAGTCACCACCATTTCCACTATTTCAACTATTGCATATAAGCATTATACCATTGTTAACGATAAACAGGACCCACAAACTGTCTTTCTATTGTTGCTATATTTGCTATACACAGTTATTAAGGGGGTTTGAATAAAGTTTTTGCGGGTGGGCCTACACTCACTTCATTATGCTACTGTCATTTTGAGTCTTATTTTGACTATAAAGTAGTGGATTCTGTTTATCAAACAGTAGGTCCCAATTCAGAGAAATTGGTATTCCAATTTCTGAAACTTCCTTTGAATTGCTTGTTGGCTAGACAAGTTTGAGTTATGAATTATAATATTACAAATGATTTTTAATTATTTTTTTAATAAAATCTTTTATTTATAATTTATCAATTTATTTGTGTGGGGTTGGGGAAAGAGCAGGTCTAATGGTCCAAGTTCAGTTGCCTTAATGAAGTCACTAATTACTATTATTATTATTTTAATGAAGAATGTTCAAAGACTCAGGAATGCTCAAATCTTGCAAAATATTAAATATAAGTCTAGAAAACAAGACTCAAAATGAGTAATTTAATGAGCCTGCCTTTAATTGAATATTCTTATTATGTTCTATAAGAGTGTTGTCTTGTAACTCATGTTCTGCTGTATTTGTAATTCAATTGAATGGAGGTAAAATTTTGAAAATTTTGAGAAATTTTGAATATTTGTATTGTACATTTGAATTTTCTTTAATTTCATTGTTTCATTTTTTTAATTTATGGAACAGAATATTCCAACAGATTAGAAGTTTATTTGATGTAGAGATGCATCTTTATGATGTATATATTCTTTTGTCTTGTAGAAAGTATGATTTAACAGAAATCTTTCAATTTATTTTCAAATGAATGGATTGAGTTTAGTCTTTAAATTCATTAGGGAGTTTGTTATACAGTGTAATGCCTTCTATAAGGGCACCTTTTTGAAAAATTGCAGTTTCACTATGAGGGACAGATAGATTTCTTTTTTTGTCTAGTATCATAATTATTATGAACTTCTGCTATTAGAGAAACAGAATAATTGTTTCTCATAAAGGCTTGTTCAGTGAATTGCACGTCATGCTTCTAAATTGTTCTCAATATTTGTTTTTGGATGATGAAAGTGTGAATACTTCCATATTCACACATTCTCTTTCACAAATTGAACGATAAGGGATTGGAATAGATTGCCTGCAAAAACTTTTAAACCCTTTCCTCAAAGCGTTCAACAGTTTAGGAAATTAATTTAGGGTATTTCTAAGTTGATTAGGAAGTTAACTAAAGAATATTAAGTTATATTGTGAAGTGAGGTGTTGTGCAGTGTAGAGCCGAGAAATAATGAATGAAATGAAAATGAACAGTGTACCATTGATTGATGTTAAGGCAACAAAATTTTTAGGTCTCTCAATTCAGTCAAACCTTAAATGGAACGTCCATTTAAATGAATTGAACACAAAATTAAGTTCATTATGCTACGCGTTCAGAATTCTTGCAAATTCAGTCAGCCTTCATACTGCTCGTTGTATATACTTCGCTAATGTTCATTCCCGCCTGAGATATGGCATAATATTCTGGGGAAATACATCTTATAGCTCCCAGACTTTTAGATTACAAAAACGAATTGTACGAATAATAACCAAATCCCACCCACGTGATTCTTGTAAGCCTATCTTCATTAATCTAGGAATTCTACCATTACCGTGTCTTTTATTTACGAATCAGTGGTTTTTGTAAAAAATGACTTGCTTAAGGGCGGGAATATATTTTCAGAAAATGCCGAAGTCTATTACTATAACACTCGACGTAGAAATCATATTCATCAGGTGACAGTATCAACAGCTCATTACAAAAATTCACATACAATACATGTACATTATTTTACAACACTTTGCCAGATGACATTAAACGATTAAATTCAATAGAAAAGTTTAAATCACAAGTGAAATCGTTTCTGCTGCATAACTGCTTCTATACAATTAGAGACTATACTGAGCATCACAAGAAAAGTAACATTAATTTTAACAATGATACATAATGCATTAATTACCATTTGAACTGTATAAATGTGTATAAACAACCTGTAACAACTATTGTAACACAGCTTCCGGGTCAATGACCCCCATCTCGATCAGGTTTTTCGTCCAGTTTCCCTGATCCATTGAGCAAATGCTGAGATGGCCCCTTGTTTTGCTTCTGGACATAAATGTAACTTCATTTTGTTTCCATGTTGTTGCGGCAGGAAGTAATAAGAGCCAAAATTTATTGCTTATTTATCCTTGAAAATAGATTTTATTACACGTGAGTTTTTTTTTGTTTTTTTTTTTTTCTCCCTTTCAAAATTCAAAATTTATTGCTTATTTATCCTTGAAAATAGATTTTATTACATGGGAGTTTTTTTTTTTTTTTCTCCCTTTCAAAATTCAAAATTTAAGTAGTATATGACTTAGTGTAGGGATCACAGAATTTTGAAAATGTGCACACAATTCACTTTTCCCCATAGCATGTCATATGCAGTTTTTTAACTGTTTTTTTGACGTAAAATAAATAAATAAATAAATAAATAAATGTTTTTAGTGTTATAGTGAAGTGAAAGTCAGTGCAGTGCCTGTGAAGTGCGGTCTTAATTGTATAAACACTCAGTGTGGTTTTAGATGATAGATATTTCTTTTCTTTTTCTTCATATAATTTAATGTTTTAAGAATCATGAGCATATATATTGTTGTTGTTGTCATCCTCATCGTCGTCGTTTTCATTGTTATTTTAGCAATATTATTACTATTATTATGTTATTTGCATGACATTTATTACCTTATTTATGTAATTAACTGCCACAAGGTTACACCCAATTGGAATCACACTTGGAGACCAAAGTAAACATTGGGTACCCCACAAAGTATGTAGAGTATGCATTGAAGATCTACGTCATTGGGTCAACGGCAAAAGACTGTCGCTATCTTTTAGGACAGCTATGGTTTGGAGAGAGCAATCAAACTATAGAAATGACTGCTACTTCTGTTCCTGTGATGTGAAGGGGTACAACAGGTTTCATCCGAATCTGATGTAGAAGTAATGGAAAATGGGATAAATGATAGTGACTACCTATCAGGTTCGTCTGCTTCAGAACATGGGTTTTTAATTAGAGTTAATTAAATGACTTGGTGAGGGATCTTGTCCTCTCTAGAAAGGTGAGTTTTTGGGTTCTAGACTCTAAGAAAAACATTTGCTTTGTCCAGAAACATCATTCTATTGATTCAGACAACACAAAATAGAATTTAAATCGTTTTTTTCTCTGAAGATGGTTACCTTGTATATTACAATAATGTGAAAGACGTTATGATAAAACCTTTTCCTTCCAAACTATAATCCAAGTAAGACTGTTCATTGATTCTTCCCAGTGAAGTTTAAAGGGTTTTCTTCTTCATAATGGAAACATTTTTGGTTCAGTGCCTGTTGTCTATTCAGTGATCCTCAATGAATCATACGCAAATTTGCAACTAATGTTATTGCAAATGAACTATAGTGAACACAACTGGCAAGTTTGTAGTGATTTTAAAGTTCTTACTATGCTGCTGGATCAACAACCTGGTTTTACAAAATGTCCATGCTTGCTTTGCCTGTGGGATTGCAGGGCAAGAGTTAATCACCGGCCACCTCGAGAAAGTTTCATTGTCGGTTCTAATATTATTGTGCATCAAAGCCTTGTGAGTCCTTCTGTAGATTTGCTGCCACCCCTCCACATTTTGTAGCTTAATGAAACAATTTGTGAAGACTTTAAATGAGGAAGAAGACAGTTTTTGAGTACTATGAGAGAAATTTCCAATACTATCTGAAGCAAAATTAAAAGAAGGTATATTTAATGGTCCTGATATAAGAAAATTGATATCAGATGCAGCATTTAAAAATTCTGTACATGGAAAGGAGAAAGCAGCATGGATATATTTCTGTGAAGTTGTTTCAAAATTTCTTGGTAATAAGGATCCCAATAACCAAAACATTGTGGCTAACATGCTTGAAGCATACAAGAAACCTGGTTGTAACATGAATATGAACATTAATTTCCTGTTTTCTCTCCTAGATTATTTCCTTGAAAATCTAGGATTTTTGGGCAAAGAACAAGACAAATGATTTCACAAGGATATGCTACAGTTCAAAAGGAGGTACCAAGGATGCTGGAGCATCAGTATGCTTCCAGACTTTTGTTAGATGTTAAAGCATGAAAAACCTGAAAACAAACATAAAAGAAAAAGAAACAGGAGGACTCTCTGAAGTAAGAAGCAACAGGAGTAAAATTTGTGTGAAATTTTCCAATAGTGAGGAGGCAAAATAAAGCAACAACACTATAGTGACATTTATTAACAACCATACTCATTAATTTCAGCAAGTTGTGTATATTAAATATTGTTTTTTTCTTAAAAGTATAAAAGTATTATGAAAATGTTTGTGATGAAATTTGCATAATTATTCAATAGATATCAAGTGATTTCACAAGAAAATCTTACGTGATAGAAGTAAACGGATTAAAAATTGAGATTCAGCACATCAATGTTATATAAAATCACATTTTTTGCTTCAGGCATTTACTTTTTTATTTTAAATTCACATGCTAGCGTAATTTGTGTGTCCATTTAAAGCTTGCAAATTTGGGCTGTGTGGTCCCTGAATCCTGTGTTGAAAGTAAAAACTGAATAGTTGCAATAATTTGTGGCTATCATTATTTGGCCAATAGCGGCACTATTTTCTTTAGATATTTTGATAGGTTGATTTATAGTAGTTTGTAAGTTGAATGATTCATGTAAATTTTAGAAATATTCTTTTGTTGATTTTAACCGACAGTTTATGTTGAAATCACTGCATAATATAACATTATAACAATAATATTATAATTTCTGCCTCTTAAATTTAACAAGAACAATTTCATGATTTTTGTAAACATTTGCTGGCATTATTTCCTGTGGTACTCACAGATGGAACAAAATCTAATTTCCCTGTTTTGGTATATCAATGAGAGATATTTCAGTCTTCAACAAAAGGGACCCAGAAGCCCTACATAAAAAAACATTTTATTTCCATAAATATGATCAATTCTGAATTTTCTCCATTTTAAACTGATACTTTGGGTAAATGATATACATTTATCAAAAAAGCTCTCCAAAACATTTGGCAACCCTGTAAATGGTTCAGCATAAAATCAATTGTATCTGTTAATTGTATTTTTAATTTCATTCTCCTTGTAGTGTGTTTTATTTATTTACTACAAAAATTTTGTATGTAAATTAAAAAGTATCATGGAAAAGAGGTCCCAGAAATGTAATTGCCTTCCCTCTCTCTTGTTTTCGGCTGTGCACGCATATGTGTATAAGTTATTTGAGAGAGGAATGCAAAGATTCTTGAGTTATACATTCTCATATAATTTTGATTCCCATTTTCCCTCTATCCCAGGGCCAGGGAAATTGAGCTTTTGCATTTTTGGATACTGTTTTTAAGAATATTTTAATTTGGAAATTTAATTTTTATCTAAAAATATGGTAAAAATTGTTTGTAACCTTAAAGGAGAAAGAATATTCTGCACATTTTAAAGTTAAACAATTAAAATTCTACCTTCTTAATCTTTAGTATGAGCACTTTTCATGAGATATTGAAAGATGCCAGGAGTAAAAGTTGTACATCATTTATCAATTCTAGCTCCATCTAGGAGAATTTGCCCAATAGTCAAAAGGTGTGTATTTTTATTCAGAGAATGAGAACTAAGTAGTTAATATTGGGGATTCCTACACTTGAAATTTGGAATTCTCTCCACTTCATCTACAACAGGGAAAGAGAAAACATGTTTTGAATATAAATTAATTTCTTTGAAAAATAAATGTTTCAAGGTTATGAAGTTTTCCTTTAAATGGTTATTTCGTTAAATGTTTGAGCTTTCCAGAACTTTTGGATAACTCCTATGATAAAAAAGATAAACCTCATATTTTAAACACCTTTGGTGATCTTGTGATGTTTTGTAATATTTCTAATTTTTGTAATTGAAATAGTAAAATTCATTGTATAAATATAGCACAGCACAAGGGAAACATTTCTGTGGAATTTATTTAACATAGTATATCATTTTATTATTATCCCACTCTGCTAATATATTACTAATAATATACACTCTGCTAATAATCTCATGAATTATCCTGACTACAAATCTGCTACAAATGATGCGGTGCCACACGTACAATATCTTTTATAATTTGGGATACAATACCATCTAGTGGACAAAGTAGAGACTAGTTGAATCTGTGTCAAGGGATAGTTAAGTCAGATACAGGAAGGTGGCGTTGTGATTGTCCGACTATATTTTAAAAAATAACGTGTTTAACGTGTTCCCTGTCCCTATGAGAACATTAAAATATCTCCCCACGTCCAAACCTTCCTGACTATAAGAAAATTTTACTGTAATATTCTCAAAAATAAAAATATTTTCCCGCATGTCTTGGTGTATTTCTCAATTCTATGACCGTCCTGGTTTGCCATAAAAATTGTAAGCGTCTGTGACTCACAAGTGGTTCACGGACGTAGCAAAACCATTGAGTTTTATGTCTTGTGAACCGCATATGGATCACAGGACAGTGAGCGTGTTAACTGTGAGTCCGGCACTTCGTCCATAACCGTGTATGTTGGTAGCACTTTTTTCATTAATGACTTCTCGTGGAGACGCACTGCCCCGCGGCCTCTGTGAAAACCCACGCGCAGTGACGAGTAGCAGATGCCGTCAGGAATGATTCATCTGACTTGTTGCCCATAGTACGCGGACTATTCGACTTTTCTTTACTTGTCACACGCATCGTGCAGCTTTGGCGCCGATGGAAAACGTCTGGGCCATGCGCAAAGCAAGACTTGCGCAAGAGGAAAGCTTTAGTGTAAAGGCGGCTCCACACATTCGTTATTCGGCGAACACCGAGCAACCGCTCGCCGAATCCCGAGTAGTGTGGATGAGTTGGTTGCTATTTACCGAGTGACGAACATTCGGTGTTCGCCCTACCCACCGCGTGTCGATCTTTTGGACACATCAAAGGGAGCGAACATTCGCCGTCAGCTGCTCGGGATTGGGCGTGCACTAGCTCGCTGCTCGGCGAATGCCGAATGTGTGGAGCCGCCTTAAGGTTCAAGCAATGTGTTATCGAAGTACTGTACAGAGGTGGGAGCAAATATTCCGAAATTAGTCTAATAAAAGCATTTTAATTGTGTGAAAAACAAATACTGTCATTTTCACAGCGCAAGCTACAGCACACTCCACTGTTTGAATTTAATTTCGTAATTCATACTCTCAGGTTAAACACAATTTCGAGGTTTGAGGAAATTTGAATTTTGTGAGTTGTGAGTACCGCATATACAGCTTTTCGCTTTAGAAGTTTTAAAAATAAATATTACTCGATACTCATGCAGAATTTCAAGCAACTTTGTCCTATCAATGTAGATATTTTTATAACCACTCGCTTCAATTTTTAATTGAAAAATTTTATTGTAAATGTTTTTTAGAATCGTAGTTACGGGCTGAACGCCCCTGGCAAGATTTGAATTATGCGCCCCCAAGTTGTATTTTCTAGGAAGAGAAACAACACAATAACTTTGAAAGTATAATTTATATTTTACTTATGTATACATTTAAGCATAAAATTAGCTCTTAGGAGTGACGGCTGGTACCCCAACAGACTGGAGGTTGTACCTCCATCGAATGACGGAAATGTAATTTCCAAAATTCAAAATATGAACATATGGCTTAAAATGTACGCAGTTCAAAGCAATTACAACTAAGTGAAATAAAAGTCTGCATTGAAACACTACTTACATACTTTTTTGCGTCGGGTCCGCGAAAGGCCTCGTAAGGTCCGCGTACACCTCCCACGCACGTGGTTCTGGCTTTGATTTCCACTTGGCACTTAAATTCGACTCCAGTACATTGCAACAAGCACTATTGTTTCGACACCTTTCACACAAATAAATTTATTTTATTTCGAAAACTTCACTACCATAGTATATTTGACAATAATGAAAGATCTTCACAAGAACGTTCGCAAACTGCTGGCCAGCTGCAGCCGCACGGGGACGTTCATCCAGAACAGTCACTTTTACACAAAGAACTCATCAAATGTGCGTTTTGAATAAAAAAACTTAATATCAAATGAAAACAAGGGAAAATAAGGAAAATGTATATTCCTAAGATCTTATGTGATCTTTTTATTTTCTTGGGGTTGTGCAACCGTGCAACCTAAGTACGAGCTGCCATTGGTTCTTACTATTATCTGGTAGAAAATAGTCTGGAGTTTACGACATTTGCATCATAGAAATAGATTTAAGGAATTGTTTTGTCATATATTTTTGTTTCTCCAGAAAGCTTTTTCGGCCGCATTGCGGCCATCTTCTTGCCGCATTGCGGCTGCCTTGTCTGGACCGAAGCCCCTAGCTGCCTCAGAATCGCACTGAAGATGGCCGCATTGTGGCCGAAAAAGCTTTCTGGAGAAATAAAAACATACGACAAAACAACGTCTCAAATCTGTTTTTATTATATTATCTCTTAAATGTTTACATTACGGCTTTTTCTGAGTCCAATTTGTCAATAATATGGTTTACGTTAATACTTTTTGCAATGTCATTCTCAATCGACAGTATAGCTAGATTACTCAAACGTTCTTGATCAATCTGCGTTCGTAAATAATTTTTTATTTATTTCATTTTACTGAAAGATCTGTCACAGCTCGCAGAAGACACACATAACGTCAACGCTAGTCTTAATACATGCCTATATTTGGATAACTGCTTACTAAGCCATATTCATGGCAATTAAGAAGTGCAATGTAATCTGCATTTTTTTAATCAGGCAATAATAATTTTATCTTATATTTGCAGCTTTCAGTCTCTAAACACAACTCGTTGGCATTTAACCTATCTTTGTATTTTAGTTGTTAAAATTATTTGAGTTATTAATTTTTTTAAAATCTGTAGACAAATCTTTGTTTTTTCGAAAACTTTTAAAGTCGCCAGAAACCGTCTAGATGTGACTGACTAAATTTGTGACCAAGCCTGAATTTGTAAGGAAAGTTTAAATGACGGTCACGAATTGTTTTTAATATTTTATGTAGGGTACGGTACAAAGTTTGTGTGTAAACTTAGGGGCGTCGTTCCTAAACTGCGTGGACGCCTATCGTAATCATGTGCAAATTTGTTTGTGGGAATTTTTTTTATGTGAATTAGCATCATGTTTTAATTTTGTGTGCCTTTGACCCAGCGTCCCGCAGGCTGTGGGTCTGCAAACTGTGGCCTCCTGAGGGTTGCGCCCCTGGCAGCAGCACGCCTGGCCAGCCCCTAGCTGCGACGCTGACCATTAGGATATACAAGTGCACCGCCTAAATATTCTATTACTAGCTTGGCCATACCCAAACCACCTAGTATCTAGGTGGTGTTGGCTTTTCTCAGTGACTTGAGGAAATACCTGACCATCGTAGACCTTAATGTGGGTGTAGCGCACTAACTGCAAAGGGCTTCGCAAAGCGTTATTTTAATAATACGAGTAATAATAATATTAGCAGAAACGTTTGCCAAGTCCAACTTAGTTAAAAATATAAAAACGTTGTTATAAGATTTGACAGTGCTCTGCAGCGCAAGTAGAATGAAAGTGTTTAACGAAAAGGCTTCTGGAAGTGCTCCGCCAGCGGCTCACAAGCCAAGTGCGCGTAGGTGGACGATTATGTCATTAGGCTTCGCTGCATGGATGGCTCGACGCGTCATCCTTTCGCAGGCCGCCCGCTGAAGATGCCCTGGTCTGCAGCCGTCCCTCCTCCGACTCATCTTGCCTCGGCTCAGAATATAAGTGCGAATGAAGAATGTTTGTGATGAAGAATAAAAGTGTAAATATAGTACGATGGGTATTTTAAAGATAAAATCATATATTACAAAGAAAAACGTACAAAATTTACAAAATATTTATATATTTTTAGTAAAATGTTGAATAAATCGTGGGTAGCTTAATTCTTTGTCCGTTCTTTAATTTTAATGCATTTAACACATCTACTGCAATTATATCTTTCAGAATGCTTTCATCATTCTTCAAATCATCTTCTCCAGTCTCCACCTTTGTCTTATTCTTCTTGTTTCGCTTTTGTGACTTCGACGATTACCTCTGACTTTCCTCTGCCAGCATAGATATTATTTCAAAAGTATTATTAATTTGTTTTGGCGCCAAATTCATTTGTATAAATTAATGCATAATTTAGGATTAATAAATATTTATGGCTTTTTCTTAATAATGGCTAAAAATCACTGGATCTGAAGTGTCCATTGTTCTGTTGGAAATGTCTTTCAGGTTATTTTGCATGCCGCTTTTCTTGTCAGAAGCTCTCGATCATAATTGTAGATTTTATTTCTTATTTCAGGCCCCTCTTCTCCAAAATAATTTATTGGTATTACTATGTTTTCGAATAACACCTTATTTTGCCTACAATCGGAGAGGTATCAAGAGTGGTTGTAAACAATAAAGCATCAGAATGGTTTTCAGGAGAATCGAGTTTTTGCTTTTATATTGATAAACCCGAAATGCCATCAAAACCGTATCTACAAATAATTCCCACATTGATGTTTCTAGCAATTAGCGTATATTCCACACGCTGAATGATGACATTTTCGTTTAATATCACTATTCGTCTCGTTGTGTGTCCCAAATTGGTTTGTTAATGACCTTACGCAACTAATCGTTTGTAGTAATGTCTACAAGCAGACTTACAATTCTACATTTTCTGTAGTCGGGAGAGTACTTTATTTTCAAATTGTGTTGCTTTCTTAAAATTGTTATATAAAATAAACTTTTTATATTGAAATAGTGTTGCTTAAATTGTTATCTACCGACGAAGATGGCTCAGAGCATCAACTGCCACTTCAGTGCATCTGACCGGGAAGTCCTAGGGTTCAAGCCCCGACGGTGGCAGGATTTTCGACACTAGCTAAATAGCTGGGTGGAGTTCAACCGCTGTCTGAAATAGAATTCAACCGCCTGGCTGCTCCGATTGGTAGTTTTCTGTGGTTTCTCCGATCCACACTAGACAAATGCCGGAGCAGTACCCTGGCAACGGGCTTTGCACCGCGTGCGATCATTCCGTCCTCTTCCTTATCCTTTCCTCATCCCATACTTACACACCCTTACACTCACAAGCACTACATTACCACGCATGTCGGGAGACCAGTCAGGAATTTAAGGCTTGTCCCGGCTGGTGAGGAGCCACGCTGGTGCGAGATACCTGTTTAGAGAAAATCCCAGCAAGTCGACGTTGGTCGACTCTGGATCTCGCCAGCCAGTGGGGAAGATCACCGCCGCCTCCCGCAAAAAAACCTGCATTGTACATACGAGACTAATGACCTTAGTAATTGGCACATAATCACTAATCAATCAATTAAATAAATTTAACCGGGAGCGGTACCTCAGTGCATCACCTAGTGTCACTGCAGCGTTTCTGACCGGGAGGTTCTAGGTTCGAGTCCTGACGGCGGCAAAATTTTCGACACTAGCTTTTCAGCTACGTCTATTTCAGTCGCTGTCTGAAGAAGAATTCTAACGGCCGGATGTTCTGATCGGTAGTTTTCCGTGGTTTCTCCAATCAACACCAGGCGAATGCCGGAGCAGTACCCTACCAAAGGGCCACGGACCGCGCGCGATCTGCCCTTCCCCTTCCTTGTCCTATTCTCTCCCCTTACACACTCATACTTACACTAACATGCACTACACTACCACATATTCCGGGAGACTGGTCGGGAGCTGAGAGCTTGTCCCGGTTGGGGCGATTGCCCCGCTGATGGGAGACTCCTGGTTAGGGGGAAACCCTACTAGCCGAAGGTAGGTCGGCGCCGGGTCTCGCCATCTAACGGGGGAAGATCACCGCCATCTCCCGAGAAAAAACATGCACTATACTAACGGGACTAATGACCAAAGTAGTTGACGCGCCCGGGAACACGAAAAAATCAATCAATCAAATAATTGTATCTAAGATAAGTTCTTTTTATTTTCAAATTGCGTTACTTAAATTGTTATATAAAATAAGCTTTAACGCTCTTTTAGGTATGTATATCTTTTTCTCTTGAAATAATCAATTAGAATTCAATAATTTATAGCAATTCTTTGGCCCCAATTAACAGCAAAGGTTATACATTTCAAACATCCCGCGTTCAACTTAGTTATTTTTTACCTAAAATCCGCGGACTGACTTCCAGAGAGAAAGGGAATTCATTTTTCTTAAGAAACTCTGTGGAAGGACTGAACTGCTTTGAAATTTTGAACTGCTTCCGAAGATGACCGTGAGAGCGCACCATAGACAACATTGCACATTGTCACAATTTCGCGTGATCCTGCCTCTTTCCACATGAGACGTGTTGGGATCGCATTGTTTGAAGATCAGGAAGCCGAGCAGTTTCGTGGCGGCTCGCCTCGCCCCTGTAAAAAGCATGGTGGAAACACATTGGCGTGTTCCTCCGGTGCACCGATTTTAGCTGGTTCTGCGCATCACTAATTTGCGTCACAAACCACGTGACCACAGCACTGGCACTTCGTTTGAAGAGCCAGATCAGACGCTGCCCGCCATGTTGGCGCGAGAAGTGTTGAGAAACATTTTGAAAGTGGAACAGAGTGACAATTTTCAACGGTAACCAACCGAAAATAACACCATGAAAATGTACAAGATACAATATTTAAAATAAATGCTTCATAAATCTGTTTCAGTGTCTTTTAACGAGGTGATAATTTTGGTATCTGTCAGCATTTGGATGGACTGAACTGCTTTGAAATTTTGCGTCACAATATTTTGTGACGCAAACTGGTGTCTGAAGCTCATTGGTTGAGATCGGATACGATGCCCTGGTAAAAATCTAAGCAATACGCATCTTGGCTGCAATGAAAGTTAGACTTTTACGTTGGTAGTGTGTCTAGTTCACTGCATTGCAGACTCCTGAAACAACGCGTTGTCGCGCGATCTCCGCGTAATAACATTTAACACGCACTAATTACGAAAAAACAGGAGCATACGATTTCCTTTTCGACCAGACTGATAATACTGACAATTTCTTCAATATTCAATAATTCTTACGCTGAGGTAAACTAATAGTTCTTAAATACTTGGTTTTCAGAACTTTCCCTCGTGTCAGAGGATTAAAAGACAATAGTCTTGTTTTCGACACGAACATTTGGCGAAACTCTCCCAAAATACTTAAGCCATATTCGCAGCCTTAACAGAGGAGAAGGGGGATTATTTTTTCATAGCGGACTTTGTATATTCCCACCCCCGAAGCTAATGGACGAAGGTCGAAGGAATAAACGATCCATGTGCTTTGAGCATGGGATTGAAATAGGGTTACAAAGTAACTCAAGAATCAATGTGGAAGACACTAGCAAGATAAAGCAATCCACAGCTCAACGCCAATTGATTTAATTACTACTTACACTCATCAGTTATAGAACTCATTGTTCGGAATCGATCTGCTTCTAAAATTACACGGTTGAAGCAATGCATTTCTTGTGTCCACAAAATTATTGTTGTGAATAAACCATTGGAGCACCAAGTGTCACAATAAGCAGATTAAAGCTTCCCCTTGAGTGCCACATTTACATTATACACGTCGTGGATAATTCACTAGGAGCAATTTGTTTTTCCTTTAATTAAATAATAAACGAAGATTTTGACTCGGATGATTTTGTCAAGATTTGGGGATAACGGACTCGGATGATTTTGTCAAGGTTTTGGGATAACGGTTGTGAACGTACGTTCTTTAATTCGTTGGATATCGAAAGTATTCTAAATTGTCAGTTGTTGAAGATCACAAAAATTACATTGTCGGCGGAAACTTCAACAGTTTTACCTCTAAACAATAGAATTTTTTATTGGTGCCATTTTTGTCTTCTGTAAGCTAATTCCGAAAAAAATGTATTTGGGTTTTTGAGGAATCATTTACCTATTTTGTGTTTATGAATGCATTAAATAATTCGGAGCACCCGTACATAAATATTAATAATTTACAGATCTGTAATATCTATAAGTAAAAAGTGAAGTGAAAATGACATTTACGCTATAAATGTAAGTTTACTGTGTTCTTTCAGCGAAATTTATCGGAAAAAATAAGTGATTTTCAAAAAAATGTTGAAGGACGATGTCACATTTTGATTTAATAGTCCGCGGAAGATTTATTTTGAAAAACTTTTATTGGATATTTAAAGACGGCCCAGATACAAAAGCAGAAGCTGAAAATTGTAAGTTTTGAAGCTTTGCTGTTTTAAAGTTTAGTATTGGTCTAAAAATGTCAGTGACATAACTTGAATGTGAAACTTATAACAGTACAAAATTAATAATACATTTCAAATTCAAGTGATTTAACATTTTTAAAGAGCGATATTAAACTTCCTCAAAACTTACAATTTTCAATTGTCTTTTGGAAGTGGTCCACCATATTATGCTTCTTTTTAGGAATTTTCTGTCGTTCGCGTTATCCAGAAAGTCGACCACTGCCAGCGGAGGAGGCATTACTTTCCAGAGAACAATTAGTAAAAGGATGCGCTTGTTTGGGATTAGTTCATCAGCGCGCCGACCCCGAATGATAACGCCATGGCCGTGACCCGAATTGACTCCCTGCCACAACCCTCCTCGCACAATCCGAAAGAGATGAATGTTCGTGGGGATCTCCAATTTGGTCGCAGGCCTACTAACACGAAGAGTGGGAACGGCTGGAGGATGTCGATGGATGGCGGGATGAAACGTTCTTGGATTACAGAAGCTTTTTCCTTCCACCTTTCCATATACATAGATACATACGTTCCTTCACCGTTAAAAATAAGTTTTCTATAATTTGGCAACGAAAATATCTAGTTTTTGAAATGTTAATCTCTCGCTTTTTTAAATTTATTATTATTATTACTATTATTTTTTCATCTTTCAACTATTAATAGTTAAATTGTTGGGAAGGGATTCTGAAACTCAAGAAAGCGTGCGCAGATGATACCCATACGTCACATACAGTTTTTGACTGTTTTTGACTAAATAGATAAATAAATAGAGTAGACAAAGTTATGTATTTAAAAGCGTATTTTTGTTTAATTGTTGTTATTTTCCACTATCTACTCTTAATATTTTCAATTTTATGACTTTACCTCTATTAAGAGGCTCTTCAGGTTTTGAAGGAAACCTATATATTTAGGAACCCCGATGTGTAAAAGTTTACTTTTAAAAACAACCTTCTCTTCCGTCAATCGATGAATCCCAAACTAAATTGCATATTTTCTGGAGAACGGACTCACAGATGTAAGTCACGTTCTGGCTCCGCAGTGGCGCGATTCGTCTTACCCCAAAGTAAAGCCCAGTTGGAATCCAAGTTTGTTTCTGGACTGATGGGCAAGAGTTCTTCTGCCCATTCGACCCCACCGAACTGGACCGTCGCGTCGTCCAACAAGAGACCCTCTGAGTGGGTGGCGAGCTGACCGGACGGCGCGGGCTGCGCTCGCTCCCACGCGCCGCCCCCAATTGGAGGTAATGGCCGTCGTCCGGCCGCTCGGGCCCCGAGGCCCCGGGCCCCGGCCCCTGGCCCCGGCCGCCGCCGCCGCCTCAGTCGCTGGCAGCCATGGCGCAGGGCGGGTCCTCAGCGCCCAAGCCGCCGGTCTTCGAGCCCCACTACGAGTTCTACCTGAAGCCGCCCGAGGTGGGCAGGTGGGAGGCCTTCCGCCTCTTCCTCTTCAACCCCGACAAGGGGCAGGTGTTCGGCCGCACCGGGCCCAGCTGGGGTGAGTCGCCTTGCGTCTTCAATGTGCATTTCTGGGCTCTCTCGAATAGAAGTTCTGAGGTATCACGTTTCCGATGGAAAACGAATGTTGAAATTTGAATTGAACGTGTTGAAGTCTGGTGGAAAGTGATACTATAGTCTTCACTCTGAGCCTTGTCACAAAAAATTACTCGCGTAAATTCAGTATGACTTGAATTTTTAGGCTAAGTAATTCGATGAACAAATAGAATTGAATTATGCTGTTTCATTTGCATGCCTGTGCAAAATATAAGGTAGGTATTGCAATTAAAAGTTAAAAAAAAACTTTCCTGAAGCCTAGATTCCTTAAAGTAGTCATTCGAAAAGGCATTTCTCTAATTTCTGTTCTTTCATCTCATTGCAATAAAAATTCCATCTGCCGATCTGTATTTGCTTGAAGATCCTCTGGAGGCAAGGTGGTAAAATGTAAAGAGCATAACTACGTTAAGTTCTAGCAGCATCTTTTAACTTTGCACTTGCAAAACTCCAGTGGAGTACGGAAAAGAGACATCGCGGAAACTTGCCCTAATGAAAATATGTGTACGAAAATGCGATCCAGATATTTTCCTAATTTAACTTTAAAAAGTTGTATTACACGCTACTTTGTATATTTTGAATTATAGTGGATCTAGAAACCGCTAATTAACAATGCAAATTTTTACTTTCTCGCTACTGCTTACGGAGTGTAGAGAAAGTATCGAATGCTGCGAGAAAAAGGTCGAATTTGTCACTGAAAACTGATTGCCGAGCCTTGGTAACAAAAAGAGTGAATAAATCTTGTCCCTACATTTAAACTTACTAGTATTATTAATTTTTACATACTAGTAAATTACTCAATCTAAAATGTTGTGTATTTAGAATCCATGTTGGCGAGTTCTTGATTCCGCAAAATCGATTGACCGTTAAATGTCTGTCCGTTTCTGTCTGTGAATAACGCTAACAGTTAAATCTTAAGCAGGATTGTCACCAAAATTGATATATCAAAATCAATCTGGCTGATGACACTTGAACTTGAAAAAGATGTTTTAATTTAAGGGGGTACTTTACGTAAAGCCCCTAGGACATTTTCAAAAACTTTTAATAGAAAACGCACCAAATTTTTAATAAATTTGCAGCTCCGATAGCGTTAAGAGGTAAGAAAAAGTAATGTAATTGTGCCCCGGAAAACGGCGGATTTTCGGCAGAAAAATTTGCCGGGCCCTGGTAACAAAAATGTGCATAAATCCAGTTGATAAATATAGAAAAATCCTCTAACATGTGGTGTTCCTAGAATCCATGTTTTGTGGTTCCTTGATTCCGAAAAATCGATTGACGACAAAACTCTAGACGGGCTGCCTGCCCGTCTGTGATCAACACTAGGGCCTAAATCGTTCAGCCGATTTTCTCCAAAATTGATATTCCCTGATCGAACTGGAGGCTTTAGGAGTATCAAACGGATATTTTGATTTTCGAGTGTTTTCTTTTTCATGAAGCTTGTTTTTATGCCTCTGCCCGAGTTCGACCCATCAGACGCAGTGGTATGAGTGCCGACAAGTTAACGCTGAGGATTCGAGCGAAAAAAATCTCTCCGAGGATCGGGTCTGGGAGCGGAAAAAAATTGCTGTTTGAAAACAAGTTTGCAGGTGTGTGTAGTAGTATAATATAGCGGAGCAGTTAGATAATGCGAGAAAGTATGTGCTTTTGTAGCACAACTAGTTTAAAATTAATTTCTCGGATAGAGCAAAGGACACTTGAATGTGGCACGGGTCATTTTCGTTGAATTATCGTACTTTTCGAAAATTACAAACGTTACAAATAATGCAAAAAGAGTATGTGCTGTTGTGGAACCATTGGTTTAAGAAATTCCCCTTATTGTGTGTGGTATTGCTACGTCGATCAAACTGGCCTGCATTTTCATTTTACATAATCTGAGATGTGCTATCGCAAGGTTGGTGTAAAATATTAATTTACGTTTTTCTATTGAGGCTAAGAAGAAACTCTAAAATAGGAACCCTTCTTCTGAATACCCAAGGGCCTGGGAGAATGTCGTGTTGTCGCGTTAAGGGGGGGGGCGGTAGCGCTGGGGAGAGAGGTGTGACCATTTGCGTTTCCTTCTCGTTGTAAATTCTTACTTTTGGTGAGGCTGCACCTAACACAAACGACAGATGCCAATCATTTTGAGCGGATATCCCACAATAACTGATTCGAGAGAATTTGTGCCAGAAATGTGGGGCACTCATCTTCAAGGAAATTATTCCTCTCTTGTCCACATAAAGCAAAACTTGTTTGGTTTTTGAATTTCACTTCAAGTTGCATCCTAGCGTTGATTGTGTTGCCTTCGGCTACGTAACTGGTACAGTTTGTTTGTATTTATGAAGAAGTTTATTTTATTGGGCGTATTTAATTTGCATTGGGTTACGCAAAGGGCGTGATGACATCCCCTTTTGACAGGAATGGTGCATGGCGGAGCCAACTTCATTTGGAGTCGGTTTTCTTCGCTTCGTTAGGCCCAATATTCGCCTTCTGACATCACTTATCGGTTCCTATATAATTAATTGAAGGTTGAAAATTTTGCCTTGTGCTCAACATCCTCTACTGCACACTGAATGTTCCACTCTGACCTGCGATTAAGTCTCGTTTTTGGTGCATTAAAAACATTAGTGTGAAAAATCATCAGTACAACTGTACTGTTGTGGAAGTCTTTTGTCTCAAATCTACATCTATGGAAATTATTAAATTGCCAATATTTTTGCTTCGTCGATTTCTTTTACGAGTATGATAAGTATTTAGTTATTGGAGCTGCAATTATCCCTTTGCATTCGAAGTAGGTTTCGCCAAAGTCAACGAAACGTCTATTTTCAAATTATTTCCCATGTTACAGTCAGTATATTATAATTCAATGAAATTTATACGTGGCCTAGTCCATGTTTAACGGAAGTAACGTAATTTTTTTATGAAGCCTCCGACGCTGCATTGTAGCCCCACCGATGATTCTGCCGCGAATACGTACAAGAGGCAACGTATTTATGTAGAAAGATATTGGATCATACACAAATTGACTTTTAAATACAATATTTTTAATATTATTTATTTTTCATTACTCGTACTTTTGATCCCGAATATTTTGGAATCCACTCCTATGTTTCGAGACTGCGCGTTCTTCAAATTTCCCTTGTATTTGGAACATTTGTATACACATGTGCTTTCCCTTTCACCCACTATACGCTGCATTGGCCTCTCTGAGTGTATACGCTTTTGTGAGTTGGGACAATTACTACTTTTCGTGGTGCTTGTTGAAATATATGTAATGACGTCATTGGAAACAAATCGCAAGATCTACTCGTATACGGAATAGTAGGGAAAGCAGAAAACAATAGAATTTACTAGGAATGTGCTTCCCCCTAAATCCCATGCATTTAGGGAAAGTTTAGACTTCTTGATATATGGGGTTCATTGTATTTTAATCAAATGAGATTCATTCATAGTTTATCATCAATGATCCGAGGGACATTTGATTTCATTCGATCATTATTAATTACTACATCGAGGAAAATCGTGTGACATCAAATGATTCCGATGTCAGTAACACTTCTTGATGAGTACATTAGGTTTGCATACAAATCACAATACAATTACGAATCCAATAAACAACTTATTTGTCCAAAGATGTCGACTAAATGAGAAAATCAAGCACCTCCTGCAATGGGGAGGAATCGAGAGCAAGGCTTCTGAAGGTCTTGCGCCTAGTTATGCAAACCGCCACACAAAGCTGCCCACTTGTATTCCCAGAGTAATACTCATCGTAAAACAAAATGCAGGAGCGGTTTCAAAGCAAAACTTGTAGAAGTAAAGAATCAGTCAGAAGAAAAAGGAATAGGAGGCATATACGGGCGGGAAAGAGCTCGTTACAAGATGAAGGAGTTTTTGAAGAAAGAGGAGAGAGCGCGAGAATTGCTGCCGTACCCCGTACACAACTAAAGCGAAACTAATAAAACATAATAATCACTGCTTTTGTTAAGGACACAATAATTAAAGTTGAAACATTTTAAAAATGATTTAAATCTTAGGAGTGATGCATAATTACCATTCTGATAAGTCAATGAGTGTCGAGTTGTTTCTAATGCGTTTAGAATATGTTCGTCGAATTTAGAAAACTCTTCTTTTCTCGTTCCTTTTTCTTTGTCATTCACTTTGAGATTACATTACTGTTAAAGGGAATTGCATTATCCATAGTTTTGTTCTTTTCATTTTTTATATCTCTAAAAGATTTTATTCCTTCACTGCGTCATCCTTCCTTTGTCATCTTTCCACATATAGGGCGCCCTCCACGTATATTATGACGGAAAACGTTCAGATATTTTATTTTCATTCTCCCTTATCAAAGTTTTTTTGCGTCTATATCGATGTGTCCTATCTCCTCCCAAATGAATTAAAACTATTTGTAATTTCCTAAGGTGATCACATGTTGAAGGAGAAAAGTAACTCTTTTCTGTAACTCCTCTTTACAGCCTCGTCCATGTAGCCCCAAGAAAGTGTTGAAGCTATTGAAACTTTTTCCTCGTGACGTGGGTCTGTTAACATGCCTAACTTCTCAAGCGTGCATTCAATTTCTCTTCTCTTATGCCCTTCACTCTTTTACTTCTTTCTTCCGTTCTTTCTGCCTACTCTTCCGTTTTATGTTATCGGCTCTGCTTTTACTTTCTCGCTATGCGGTAAAGAGAGTTATGACATGCTGCGCGAAAAAGCGACGAATTTTCGGCAGAAAAACTCTTATTACAGGGCCCTGGTAACGAAAAAGTCGATAAATGCAGTTGCTAAATTTAGGAGGGAAATCTTCTAACACGTGATGTAGCCATAATCCATGGTGTGTGGGTCCTTGATACCGAAAAATCCAATGACGGCAAAACGTCTCTCTATCCGTGTCTGTTTCCGTCTGTGAACAACGCTAGCGGCTAAATTGTTCAGCCGATTTTCTCCAAAATTGATATTCCCCAATCGATCTGGCTGATGTTTGAATTTGAACTTAATATTTTAATTTTGAGGGGGTACTTTTCATGAAACTCCTGGGACATTTTCAACAAAAAAGCCTCCATCGTTTCTTAGTAAATTTTGTTGTTGGATGGTGTGAAGGACGTTTAAGAGAATGGTGCAGATATCATTTTCGTTGGAAACTCTGATTTTTCAAAAAGTGCCCAAGTTCAAAATTTTTCGGCGTCTTCCTACAACTACAATTATGAAGATAGAGATTTCCCCCGTAATTAAATCTGTTTCTTAAATATATTTTTTGAAATAAAGTCATGTATAAGTTTTCGAAACTTTGAGTACTTTTCGTGTAATTTTGCGGAAAAGTACAGGCGAGAAAGTACGTGCTGTTTTAGCGCGACAAATATACAGAAAAGTTAGCACATAAAATTCTGAGAAATGTTGTGTTCTTTCGCGACTTGAAACCCCGCGTCACCAAACCCCGCGTCCTATCGTTTCGAATATTCAAATAACGCTACGACGTAAGAGAAAAAAATGTATTATCAACACAGGGTCGCAAATTATCTGTAAAATGTAGTTTGCGCAAACTGTATTCTGATGGTAGTATTTAAATTGAAAGTATTGTTTACGACTTTGTCGTTCTTTTGGATGAAACAAAACGCAGATACATTTATCGTTAAAACTAAAGAGTACTGTATCTAGAGTTGCCCATAGAGGTTTCCCTTGAAGCTAGTAAGTTTGCGCGGCGGCCATATTGGTCCAACTAAATCCCGCTCTGCTTAGTGTTGAAGAGTACGACGAAGTGCTAAATTTTATTTCATGTAAATTTAGGGAAGCTGGTCGTGCGATAGAGCTGTAGTTATCTGATAGAGACCTGAATATCCAACGAGTAATCGACCTCGCTCACCTGCGTTGCATTTGGTAGTCAAAGTAAGTCCAGGACATAACCTTCAGAACGTAATTATTAAACACAGAGGATTGGGCATACCATCAAACGAGGTAATAAGTATATGTTTATTCTCTAAATACACCAAACCGAAACTGAGTTTGTGTTTTTGAAATTATATTTGGGAAGAAGTCATATAATCGCGGAGGTCTGGATTAAAAAAAGAAATATTTTAAAATTAAATAACCCTTTCAGTTTATTTTTGAAATACTTTGATATGATTAATGTTGTTTAGGATAGGAAGATTAGTGCTACGACGTTATAAGTTCTGCGAACACATTTTTTATAAAAATAAAATTTAAAATAGCTCATAATAGCTTTTAAATTCTTATTTTGCGTTTATTGACTCTAAAAAAGATAAATATTGCCTTTGAGTAACGGGTTAGTTCTCGCTTAATTCTCAAATGCCTGATTTCAGGAACCTATGATTGTATCTCAGCATACACGAGAACATTGTGACGTATTCCCATAGGTTTAAAAAACTCGTATCCTTTATCATCAAAACAAGTCAAGTTTTATATCTCAGCATACACGAGAACATTGTGACGTATTCCCATAGGTTTAAAAAACTCGTATCCTTTATCATCAAAACAAATCAAGTTTTATATCTCAGCATACACGAGAACATTGTGACGTATTCCCATAGGTTTAAAAAACTCGTATCCTTTATCATCAAAACAAATCAAGTTTTGATGATAAAGGATACGAGTTTTTTAAACCTATGGGAATACGTCACAATGTTCTCGTGTATGTTGAGATATAATCATAAGTTCCTGAAATCAGGCATTTGAGAACCAAGTGAATTATTTTACAAGCACTTAGAACAAAAGGATACCCTTTGCATTTATTTTCTAGTTACATCACATTCAGATATTTTTTTTGTTATAGGTGAGTTTACTTTTCCCTATTGGGTAATTGAAACAAGACAGGAAATTTTCTGAAAAGCCAGCAGTTAGGTCACCAGGAAGCATATGTTAACAATTTTCGTCGTAAATTCTATTTCTGTTCTTGCACTTACCTTTGAATGAAGACGTCGGAGGAAGAAGCGAAGAGAATGTCGACCTTCGTGGCGCAAAGGAGCAAGTGGAAATCCAACAGACGATTGGGAGTAGCCAACGCACAGCATCACTCGTATCTGTACATACAGAAAATTAAAAACATTGAAAACTTTTCGTTAGCTTTACAGATGATTTAGGGAATTTTTGAACAAGCTTTTTTTCTTACTTTTTAAATATATCTGCGTCATATAAAAATATAATTATTTTATCAATTCGCTTATCGATTTTCAATTTTGAAACACCATTTAATTGAACCGACAAGATTTATCTTATTTGATCATGCATGATATCATCCACATATGTCAATCCTTAAGCAATGTCGACCTTAGAACATTCATATAGCACATCGTACTATTAGCAATTACATTTGGTTTCTTAAGCGACAAATTTCTCCTAAAAGCTAAAACTCCGTACGAAAGAAACCAATATACAAGAATTACTTCTGTTGTATTATTGTGCACGTTGTATATTTGTATCAATTCATAGGCCATCGAAATGACACCTATAGTTCCCACTCAAAATTGTGTTCGAATACTGACCGTCCTGAGTTATCCCAAGAAAGACAGAAACGAGAAAGAGAAGCAGTGTGAAATTGAGCATCTTGGGATCTCCCTTGCAACGCGAGAGCGCAGTGTGCTGTTCGGGCACTCGCGGCGCTGAATGCGCCGCCGCCCCTGGCGCAGCCGCGCGCCGGAGAACGGGCGTGCCGCAGGGGCGCGGTGGCCGGTGGCCGGTGGCCGGCGGCGCCGCCCGCGCCCGCGCCTCAGCAGCCGAATCCAGTTGCGGCCGCCTCCCACCGCCTGCAAAGGTTGCGCACGAGTGAACGCGGCGCTCACCGGCAATTGACGACGCGCGTGCAAGTCAACACTACATGCCGAACAACTGGGATCATCCACATCTCTAATCCATTAAATAATACCATTGGTGGAAACGATCACATCTGGAGTTAGACAATGGCAATACCTCACTAGTATGTCATAAAGAAAAATAACTACTTTCTTGCTTTGGAGAAGAGGATTTGAGAAATTAAATACAATATTTTAGATCACAAGTATCTTTTGAATATGAATTTTAATATGATAGAAGAATAGACCGAGAGAGACCTTCTTCTAAAACTTGGAAATTGAAAGATTTTTCTACAAAAACGTGAATGTGGTAGACATAAGATTAATCGAGAGTTTTCTCAAATCGCATTCGCAACCCAAATAGGTCCTTAAGTCAATCAAATATCTCGACCACTGTGAATCTGTCTTCTATAATAATAATAATAATAATAATAATAATAATAATAATAATAATAATAATAATAATAAATGTATTCTAACTGCTTGACAAGCAAACCTACAGGAACTGATTAAATATTTCTTCTCCCCCATACGTTATACACAGTTTTAACTGCTTTTTTGACCAAATAAATCAAATCAAACTTTGAAGGTAAATGTTTTGATTTTTTTTTCACTTGACACTTTTTTATCGAGCACCAAAGATCAAGGATTATGTGTCGTATAAGGTGGGTTAGCAGCTGATTTTGCTCAATGCAGTACTTATATTCCTTTTATCGAGGACATTGCGTCGGGAAGTGTCCATAGTACCTGATTCATATAGTAATTCAATCAAATAGTCTTTGAAACAGGCCAATTTTGAACCGACCATCGAGTTACAGTAAAACAGCATATGACGTCTTGTAATAATAATTACAAGACGACCTATGCGCCTTATGGTAAGAAAGGCCGTTGTATTTAGTTTCAAAATTGATAAATGTTTAGTTGGTGGATTAGAATTATAAAATGTTGAGCTTCATTTGACGAAATGCTGTAAAATTTCGTTTTAATTCGTTATTTCAGCTTTCGGGTCCTTTCGTTAGTCGTTTTCTTTTTATCTTTAAACGCATCTTTTACGTCAAAACCATTTATGAGAGTCGAGATTAAAGTTCACAAATTGTATTTGCTCTATTTGTTATATGTGAGGCGCCGAAACTGAACTAAGTTGGAATAATTGTTCATATCCACCCTCGAAATATTCAAAAACGTCCTCCCAACTTTTGTTCTGAAGTATTTTGTTTTTTGTTATTTTGATTAGTTTTATCCCAAATAAAGGGCTTATATTCCACTATTTCTATTAATATAGCTACATCGTATTTGAAACTGGCCATTTTAGTTAGTTCCAACCAAAAAATTACACACCACTTACAAATATTATCAAAAAATATTATAAATCGTTAACGACACGAATAGAGTGGCTTCTACCTGCCAACCGTGTATCCCGTACCGATATCTCGGTGAGTGTGAAAGCATTCTCATTTATTTACATGGGATTAAGCGACAATCGGCATCGTTGTCGTGTCGCTAAATGTGAAAACGCTCGTTGAGAAGGCACCGGATGTTGAGAAAGCATTTTCGCGTGATAGGCATTCAGTCACGTCCGCAATCGTTGACATTTGTAGGGAATGCTGTAAACGCCTGCGTAAGGCAAGTTAAAGGATAGTTTGGTCGTTGCAAAGATGTTAAGCAGAACCCGATCAAGGGAAGATCATCTCTGAAGAAGGCCCTTCATACCAGTGGTATCATCACAGAAGTGGGGCGCTAACTCTTGAACTACGTACGCGAGAAAAACTGCTCATGTGCCCCATGACTCGCCTCTGCTGTCGTGCTGTGGTTCAGTGAAACTTGAGAGAAGCAAAGAGTGACAAACGGCGCACGATGGCGGATCGCGTTCCCGCTTTCGCTGGAGCGTCGGCTGCCGCGGCCTTTGCGCGCAGCCGCGAGGGCACCGTTCGCCCTCTACCCCGAGTCTCGGCCTCCTTCATAAAATCGTCTCTTCTGCGCATGCGTCAACAATATTCTAGAGACTGTCGCCTTGCCATTTTTGCAGTGCATTCAGGGACCGCATTTCAGTGATCTCAACATTTTAGCTGCATTCACAACAACTGTAATGCTTTGAAGCGCTGAAAATCGTGACAATAGTTTTTCGTTATATTAGCTGCGGTGAACTACAGACTTTCTTACGTATTGAATGTGTCTTGTGTGTTCTTGATGATACTTACAGTCGTCTCTGGCAAAGAAAATGCCAAAGTACGGCATAGCATTCGGTTGTAAAGAACGCCAACAAACTGTAAACTAAATGCGAATGTTATTAGATGAGATATTATTTGGTATCCAATACTTTAATAATATTTGTTAGTTTTCAGACGTCTATTTTTCGATACAAATTGATCTAACAAAATTATTAAAGATATGCAAACCAAGAACATTCCCCTACGTGAATGTTAAAAGTCTCCAAAAAATGAAAGACTGGGTTGTGTTAAAGGTATAGGTAAATTGCAGTTTCAAAGCATTAAATGTTGGTCACTTTCAACTTTTTATTAATTTTTAATGAACATAAAAGAGAATAAATGTTTAAAATTGGAATGAGACGTTAATTGATGATATTTGGTTTTGAGATAACTAGGACAGAAGGGACGTTTACCTTCATGGCAGACCGTCACGATTTCTCAGCACAGTGTTGTCTCCAGTCGACACAAGAGCTCACTGCCGCATTTCGGCAGGAAAATGGCGATCGTATTTCATACGCGTGCAAATAATATCCAACCGTTGCCCAGGCCAGCCACATCACCTGATCTGTCGTACATTGAAAATTCCTTGAACAAACTCAAATCACATATGAAGCCAATCATAGTCCAAGAAGAAATCTTCGACAGTGGAGGCTAGTGGAAATTCGCTCTCTCAAAATGCACCATTCGAGCGAGTTATTTTATTAAAATCCTCAATGTATTAGCTGGTAAAAGACTCTAAAATTGACCATTCAACATTATTCACTCGATGGAAAGTATAAAAATACTAGCTCGAACACATTTAGATGTTCCAAATCCTATGAACACTTCTGTTTACGGGCCTACCTGCAGTGAAAATAATTCGAACTATATAACAATTTATATTACACTGAAAAACTAGCAGATTCATGTACTGTAACACAACCACGTGTGAAATGTGAGAAAGTTGACCTTCTGTTAAATCATGATAAAGTAAGGGTTTTTAACGGGTTTTTTCTTCTTTTTTCTGCTTTCTTTCTACGAAAGTGAAAGGAAAAGTGAAACATCTCGAACAAATATCCAGTGCTAATGTTTATAATTTACTAAAACCTTATATTTATTGCTGCAGAATAAGAATACCAAAATGATAAAAAAAATTAGCTGCGTCGTCTCATTAGTGTTTTAACATATGGAAATGTAAATTTTCGAATGCCAATATTTTTCTGTTGTGTTAAGTTTTCATTGTTCTATCTAGCGAAGATGCGAGAGAAATAATAAAATTG
Organism: Teleogryllus occipitalis; assembly: GCA_011170035.1. Classification (NCBI taxonomy): domain Eukaryota; kingdom Metazoa; phylum Arthropoda; class Insecta; order Orthoptera; family Gryllidae; genus Teleogryllus; species Teleogryllus occipitalis. The sequence continues at coordinate 50,446 of BLKR01015179.1, read as the reverse complement.
AATGTGCATGTATTTCTAACCGTTGACGATTAAAAAATTAAGACTGAATTAAGACTGACTTGAAATCTGTATTCCCTCCTTTATAAAAGAATTAATGACGAAGTAGAAGAAATAAAAAAAACACATTGTCTGCAACAGGAAATAATACAAAAGCTGAAATTTTTTGAAGCTGGTGGCTGAGGAGGTCACCCCGCCTGCGCGTGCTTGATGACCCTGTGCTTCCGCGTATGTGTGAAAAGACTGTCAGCAGCGCCACGCCAACTGCGAACGAGGAAACTCTGCCTCAAAGGGCGGCCAAGGCTCGCAGGGCGACTGGCTTCAACTGGAACAAGTCCTAATTGGCGGAAAACGACTTGGGCACCTGAGTTCTTTCCTCATCGACGAAACATGTGTGTGGAGGAGGGGGAGTGAGAATGAGCGAAAGAGGAAAAAGAGACTCCTTGTCCAGGGTTTTTTTAATTTCGGTGTGTGAAATCTGCGCATCCTCTACGCAATAATACGCTATTCGACTTTTCCTAATTGTGTCACGGCATAGAGTGAACAAGAACCTCTTTAGTCTATGGTCACGGGTATGACGTCTCATCTCTATACTTGCTCTCGCGATTTGTAGCTCATCTATTATAGTTTTCATAAATAATAATAATAATAATAATAATAATAATAATAATAATAATAATAATAACAACAACAACAACTAGCTGAACCCTTGCGACTACATCGCACAAAAGGAAGATCTGTAGAAAAGTTACAACGAAAAAGTACTAGGAGTACACATATATGCACAATTAGGAAAATCGGAAATCCCCAAAATATTGTTATGCTATTCTTGCTCTCCAAAACTGTTGAAAGTTTACTGAGGAAAACTGAGGAAGGTTTACAAATTCTGTAAAAATACAATCACTATTTTTTGTGAACTCAGTGTTAAAGAGGTGTCTGAAAATGTAATTGAAGTGTATTCACCTACATCTGTGGTGTATGTTGTATTGGGTGATTGTAGGATATCCTGCTATCCACATAACTTTAAAACGTAATGTATCACTTATAATTATAAACACTGAAAAACTTTTGTAAAGGGACTCGTGTGTAACACAACATAGTGTTTATTTAACCTTTCGAGCCATTTCATCTCTAAAGATTAAAATTAAAACTATTTTATACGTAAGAGATGAATCGATGAAGTAGAAAAACAAAAGTGACAAAAGAAGGCGAAGTGAGAGTGATGTTGGATCTTTCGGACGTAAATAATTTAATATGAACTGTGTAGTATACTTTTCTACTACTTATTTACTTTTGAAGTTATTGCAACATGCGTAATATAAATAATGAACATTAAAATTTTTAATGTTCATAATATTATTATGAACATTATTTTATTTCTGACTATAATTCTTCAATATATTAGAATGTTTTTGGTCTTTGATGTTAAAGACAGCATTTTCAGTGTAATTGCTTTATATGAATATATATTACATGATACATACAGCGCAACGTTTCGCAAAGTAATTGTGTCCATCGTCAGGATTAATTGACAAAATCTATATATATAAAAGAAAGTCGTGTTAGTTACACTATTTATAACTCAAGAACGGCTGTACCGATTTGGCTGAAAATTGGTGAGCAGGAAGCTTAGAGCCAGGAGACGGACATAGGATACTGTTTATCCCGTTCGACAGCGTTCCTGTGTGAGAACGCACGTTTTTGCACGTTTTTGCACGTTTTGGCGTGATTTCGCATGACAGCGGTCATTGTTGCCTGTTGTAACCCATTGTTGTAACGCCGCACTGATAACAGAAGGCGATAATGATAGCCGCCTTTCGTTCGCCGTTATATCTATATATAGTCGTGTTAGTTACACTATTTATAACTCAAGAACGGCTGTACCGATTTGGTGAGCAGGAAGCTTAGAGCCAGGAGACGGACATAGGATACTGTTTATCCCGTTCGACAGCGTTCCTGTGTGAGAACGCACGTTTTTGCACGTACGCAGTGCAACAAGGATAGTACAGTTTCTCACAGTGAGTGCGACGCGAGAAAAAGATGGGACCGGCTGTTAAGGCGGAACAGAGTTCGCCGGGTCAGCTAGTCTATATATATAAAAGAAAGTCGTGTTAGTTACACTATTTATAACTCAAGAACGACTGTACCGATTTGACTGAAAATTGGCGAGCAGGAAGCTTAGAGCCAGGAGACGGACATAGGATACTGTTTATCCCGTTCGACAGCGTTCCTGTGTGAGAACGCACGTTTTCGCACGTTTTCGCACGTTTTCGCGTGATTTCGCATTTGCGCCTGATAATAAAACAAAAAAGGTCGTGTATCACAAGGTACTTAACTGAAGAGAGCAACCTATGCACCAAAATACAGGAACAATAATGAATGATTAATCTACTTAATTTTTTTATTTGTATTTTCTAATAAACAATTTAACTCAATAAATTCCAAAATCTGCTTATTTATTGCCTTTAACAGCCGGTCCCTATGATTACAGCTTTATATTTCTCTCTTAAACAAAAATCAATTCCAAAAAAAAAACGCTCTGCTACGTAATAGATTTTTTAATTATCTATTTAATATCAGAGCGTTTTTTTAAATTCTTCTTTGTTTGAGAGAAAAACACAAATCTGCAATTGCATTATTATCACGAGTGCAACAAGGATAGTACAGTTTCTCACAGTGAGTGTGACGCGAGAAAAAGATAGGACCGGCTGTTACGGCGGAACAGAGTTCGCCGGATCAGCTAGTATATATATATATATATATATATATATATATATATATATATATATATATATATTATATATATATATATAAAAGAAAGTCGTGTTAGTTACACTATTTATAACTCAAGGACGGCTGTACCGATTTGGCTGAAAATTGGTGAGCAGGAAGCTTAGAGCCAGGAGACGGACATAGGATACTGTTTATCCCGTTCGACAGCGTTCCTGTGATAACGCACGTTTTTGCACGTACGCAGTGCAACAAGTACAGTGAGTGCGACGCGATAGTACAGTTAATCACAGTGAGTGCGACGCGAGAAAAAGATGGGACCGGCTCTTAAGGCGGAACAGAGTTCGCCGGGTCAGCTAGTCTATATATATATATATAAAAGAAAGTCGTGTTAGTTACACTATTTATAACTCAAGAACGGCTGTGCCGATTTGGCTGAAAATTGGTGAGTAGGAAGCTTAGAGCCAGGAGACGGACATAGGATACTGTTTATTCCGTTCGACAGCGTTCCTGTGATAACGCACGTTTTTGCACGTACGCAGTGCAACAAGTACAGTGAGTGCGACGCGATAGTACAGTTAATCACAGTGAGTGCGACGCGAGAAAAAGATGGGACCGGCTGTTAAGGCGGAACAGAGTTCGCCGGGTCAGCTAGTAAATAAATAAATATAATGTTTAACAATGGTCAGATATTCAGATATAAACAAGAATATATTATTAATGTACACAAGTCACACCAAAACTCACCCTGATAAAAACTTTTGAGTTTCTCGGTATAATATCATATTACTGTAAAAAAGGAAGTAGATAAGGAGAGGTTGAGTGGGTCATAAGTAAATTAAGTTAGAAAGAAGTTAATAGTTAGTAAGAGAAATATCTTAATTTTGAGAAGAATTACTTAATAATCCATCCTATAAACTAGTAAATTTATTAGATTCCACCTGAGTATTTAAACGAGAATATGTTTTGATATATAACGTTTTCAATGTTAATCTATGATATAAGAATTTTTCGCGGGCTAAAATTTATATATCCTGAAAATGTACGTTATGGGAAGTTGTAACTCTATGTGGTGTTAGAGAATTTTGTCTTCATGCTAGATCTTTTATGTTTCTTTTGTGATCAAGTAGTCTTGTGCTCAACTTGTGTCGTTTAGTTTGGCCAATGTATGATCTATTGCAATCTGTACAACTGATTTGATAAACTGCATTGTTAATGTCTAATTTCCCTCTAGTATCTTTCAAGTTTTTGACTATGTGACACCTATTTATCACTCTACTAGTTTAAATTTTAATTTGGTTAAAAGTTCTTTTTTAAGAATGTGATTTATTTGGGAAATATAAGGTAATCATATCAAATTATTCATAAATTCTTAACCTCGAAATTGTATGGCAGTATATGGAATGGAACATTTAAAATAATAAATGAGAAAAGATAACAATACATGTTGCCGCGGAGGAAAGCAATCGCTGTGTTTCATTAATAACCAAGTATCTGAAGCTGTGCATAAGCATATAATTTGGGAGTTAGACGAGAACAGGAAAACAGTAAGCTGGGTATTATACGCGCACGTTTTCTTGAGCCCCGGCATACCTACCCCCACTCCTTCACTAACATTAGTTGAATTCAGAATAAATGATAGCAACAAGCTTTGTTGACAAATTCTGATAACCGGAAATGTTTTCTCCCGGGAGAAACTATTTTGCATCCAGAAACGAGCTAAAATTTCATATAATAGTCCTGTCAACAAAATAATCAAAACCCCCATTCCCCTCGCATCTAGCGACATGGGGGCTCAAGAAAACGTGCGGGGATAATAACAATAAAACGTGGATATCGAGAAAACAGAATTATTATATAGAAATGTAAATAAATTGACACTTTGCGTTTGTCTTTTTGGGAGGAAGGAGACAAAATATCACAACACTCGCTAACCTTTCCATAAAACACCTTCTTCAAACTTGGCACTCGATATCTTCGCTTGGCTAATTACAGCCTCATGATGCCGGGTTATCCTTACATTGCATTGCATCCTTACATCCCATTGTATTGTAGTGAGTCTATGTAGTATGTGATGAATAATGAATTTTGATTGAATTTGGTGATTCTGGGCGCGGCGCGTCAACGGTTTAGGTCATTAGTCCCGTAAGTGTTGTGCATGTTTTCCCTCGGGAGATGGCGGTGGTCTTCCCCTACTGGATGGCGGGATCCGGCGCCGACCTACCGTCGGCTAGAGGGGTTTCCCCCTAACTAGGACTCTTCCACCAGTGGTGCACCGCCCCAGCCGGGACAAGCTCTAAGCTCCTGACCGGTCTCCCGGAATATGTGGTAGGGCAGTGCATGTTAGTGTGTGCGTGTAAGGGATAGGACAAGGAAGAGGAAGGAAAGATCGCGCGCGGTCCGTTGCCCAATGCTCCGGCATTCGCCTGGTGTTGATCGGAGAAACCACGGAAAACTACCGATCAGAGCAACCGGCCGCTAGAAATCTCCTTCAGACAGCTACTGAATTCGACATAGGTGAAAAGCTAGTGTCGAAAATCCATGCCGCCGTTAGGACTCCAACCTAGAACCTCCCGGTCAAAGTGCTGCAATGCGCTGCAGTGCAATGCGCTGCAGTGACATCAGTTGACGCACTGAGCTACCGCTCCCGGTTTATGTAATGAACAAATGACGGCAGATAAATGTTCATTCTATTAATTTTTATTATTATTAATATTTCCTTTTTAAATGTAGAGATCCATGAACATCCGTGAATAAATGATACATCTTCACATTTCGCTGAGATTAAAATGTCGACTTACTGTAATCGGATTATGCGAACCGTTACGTAAAAACATGTGAACGTTAGTCATGTTTCACATCAAATAATCACAAACGCGGAATTGAAGAGAAAACGCGAATATATCTTTGCTATAATTAGTCTTGTTTTGAAATGTAGAAATTATTAAAGTGTAATTGGTTGCAACAGTTACATTATTTATGTGTATTTACATAATATAGAAATTATTGAGTGAACATTTGAAAGCAAGAAATCGAAGAAACCTGGAATCTTATTGTATATCCAAGATCCTACGTAGAATTTTATTAGCATTGGATAACGAAAAACGCTCGAAACAATTCTTCCCATCTGAAATGTTTTTTGGAATCTTGGAATCGGATCTCTTTGGGGTGGAAGGGAGTCGAAGGCTTGGCCGCTCGTGGTCAAACGCGCCCTGCGCCAACGCCAGCGTCGGCGCCGCGCCGCAGTACCGCATTCCACCGGGCGCTGGTGGCGGTCGGCCGTGGTGGCGGTTGGGCGTGCGGCCGCTAGGTGTCGCGCGCGGCACCTGCGGCGTTGCCACCTGCGCGTGCCGACGGCTGGGTCTTTGCGCGTGCCTTCGTGCCGCTCGCTCGTCAGTCGCCGCGTCGCCTTCCTCGCCTCGCCAGCACCAGCGCGGAGCCAGCCAGCATGCCCGGGAAGCGGTACGCCTTCGACGCCGAGCCGGCGCCGCCCAACCCCTTCGACCGGCCGCCCCCCAAGGGCGCGTGGCAGTTCTTCTTCGACTCGGAGCGGGGAACCCTGCTGGGCCGCGACGCCAGCTCCTGGGGTGAGCAAACACGCCCCGCCCCGCCCCGCCCCCTCCTCATTCACCAAACCTTTGTCAACACGCTCCGATGCTCTCACCTCGCAACCGAACCAATTCTCCTTTCTCACGGTTTTACATTCATTTCAAACTTATTTTTCATTTTTTGGCTCCGACACAAATTTGCAATATGTAGCGTCCGTCGCAAGTCGTTAACTACGAAAGTCCGTTGCGATTGTTTTGCTTCGACTTTTCTTTCTTTTTACCGTTATTTCATTGTTCATTGTATTTGTTTTAACCAGTATGCTGTAAGAATGGGATTTTCTGCAGCATTGTCGGGGCCATTCGAGTTTCGACAGCTTTCGAATCACTGGAAGCGTTTGTTGTGGAAATATGGGTGCGGGCGGTGGTTTTACCTGCGCAAGGTTTTCAGGTTGGCAATCTGCTCGTTCGCACGGCTCGTGTTTCTCTTCCCATGAGGACGTTACGTGTGGCATTTCTGCTCCTCTGCATCTTCATCGCGCGCTTCTGAAACAGAGTAGATATTATTTCAGACATGGTTTTTAAATTATGTAAAGCGAGGGGTTGCAAAGCTTGAGTTCTGCGTTTATTCCGACTTAGCGTTTGTTTACAAGTCATTGTAACTCACCTTTCATTGGTCGTTCGAGCTTGTTGGCAGAAAATGAATAAAGCTAGCTGTAATTTAAATGAATTTGCGAAACATATCTACAGACGGTAATTGTAGATTTGGAAAAAAGTATTTTCCATTAATTGAACATTTATATTAAATGTTGCGAAGATCGTATTCTATTCTTCACGGAAAGATTTGGAAACTTAACCAGGTGCGAAGACTTCAACGCCCGAGTGCGTAGTGTTAAACTGAGCGGTAGCTAACGGATCGCGAGGATTCACGATTTCGTTTTGGACATGCAAATTCAAGATCTGAAACACTTTATGTATCTCTTTATTTTTTCATATTTCATGCAAACTTTAAAGTAAACATTCTGTGTTTTTCTTTCATTGCCGTTACTCGATTTTGTATTTATATTTGAGATCTTAAAAGAAAATGTAAAACTCGATTGTAAGAATGTTACCTTCACTGAATGACAAATACATAGGAAGTAGGTAAATTGCATCCGTATTTCCAATACTTGCAACATAATTGGAATGCAGTATTAAATGTGCTGCATGTGCGTGGCGCCCTCTGCGTGTGTGCGCGCGCCCTGTGATGGGATGACGGGAGAGCGGCAAGTGCACAGTGCAACGGCGTGGCGTGGCGCGTCGTGGGCGGGACGGGGCGGGGCCGGGCCACGGACGCTCTCTGCTCCGCTTGATGGAGGAGGAGAAGAGGGTCACGGCGCCCAAAATCAGATGCGTATGGGCCTAGAAAAGTTATAAAAGTTCTACATGCTCACTTTACCGAAAATAGATAACACCAAAAAACATTGTTTCATCTGGTTCAGTATTAAGTCCCGAAGATCGATCAAATGAGGGAGGTTAACATTCACTGTGAACACAGAAATGAATATGTTTGTGGAAAGTAATGGGTATGTTTTATATTTACCAAGACCTGCTCGGGTATGTTGTAGGAAAATATGACAAAACAATCTTGATGCTGTGCACCTCACCTAAAAAATGTACTGCACCATTTATAATTATATCATTGAAATGTTTTGTGAAAGGGCACACTCAGACGATTGCTGGACATTGCGTCTCGAAATAAAGAAAACTCGCCATGTTACTATCGCTAACATCCACCTTCCACTCACATTTTTTTTTTCTCCAAGAGGAAATGTCGAATGCTTTTAATACATCGAAAACAACGCTCACAATGAAATAATGAGCGAATGATGGCAGATAAGCGTTCATTCTATTATTTTTATTATTTTTTTGTCCCTCGGCTACGATAAATTAAAACATCTTAATGTTCTCCGGAACGGCAAACTAGATCTTACTCGTGACTGGGAACCGGGATTTATAAGCACTAATTATCTATGAAATGTGTATGCATATGCAGTAAACGCTTCGGAATACGTCATGTGAAGTGCATTACTAACACATCACAATTCTGTTTTTCATAATTTGTACATCCTTGACTTTCATATGGTACTTTACTCGTACTCTACAGCTGGATGAAATTTCGGAGAGAAGTATTAGTAGTATCAGAAGTATTAAGTTTCCGTGATGGGTTGTTTGCCGCATATAAATACATTGAACATTTTTCATTAGAACCACAACTGAACACAATTACGAGAATCCCTTAGCAGCCACTTTCACGCCATGAAGATAAAAGTTCTTTTCTTTTTCGCGACCTGTTGCGCGCAGAGTAAAAGTGCCCTCTGTGACATGTGGGAATCCTCGAAAGATTGTGATTTTCCTGTTAAATATCAAACACAATTCAGACCCAAAAAATTAATATTATCTTCAATGAAGCACGTATGCAAAAGCATGGTAGAAAATCAAAAATTAAATTTATTAAAATGAATATAAATAACTATAAACCTTTTCATATGCAGTCATGTCAAGTGCATCATTTTATACATGCAGAAAATTAGCAATTTGAAAAGGAAAAGTTGCTTATTAAGAAAATAGACAAAATGTGCATCATAAAATCATATTTAAATAATTGGAAATTCTTTCTTATACATACCAAGTGAGCAAACTTCCTGACTTCAGAGGGAAGATAAGATTTGCATTGAAATACGATCCCAACTGGTGACGTACTTACCGCTTCATCGCAAAAGTTTCTAATCTGACTGTTACGCGTGGCATATCACCATCCAACCATGTATAAATCCAGATTTGGGGGTACAAAATTGCATGTCTTGTCTCCGCCTGCACCAACCTTAACATCTTTGGAACAACACGAATAGATCTTAATCCTGTCTCGAGTGCAAAGAGGTACGGCCCAAAATAACCTTAAAAACGAATTTTACGACCGAAAAATCGAGATCGTGTTATTGAGGAGATTCCGATACACATCCTACATATACTACTTTCGTTTAGGGGGGGAAAGTAAATCTGTCGCGGAAACAAGGAGTTCGTAGCCAACTCTGTTTGCGATACGAACTTCCGCAGATCTTCCAAGCGATTGTAAAGCCATAGAGAAAGGAGTGCATCTTGCTTTCCTCCTCTTTTAGAGTGACGTTGGCCGAGGGGCGCGTTGCAAGGGCCGCTCAACGGCGCATTCGCAGGGGAACGTCGGGTTTTCGGCAGGGGAATGCCGCCGAACCTCCGCAGTGGGAGGAAGAGCAGAGAGCGCTGTGGCTCAAGAGTAGCAACATTGTTGGAAAATAGCAAAGTTCCGCGTTCTTCGACGCTTTTTTCGACATCTCTGCTCTCTTAGCGAGTGAGATGTACCCAATCCCATCTCGGGAACGCTTGGGTTGGGGGACTTTCATATTCACGTGTAGCTGTTTTGAGTTGGCGTCAGCGTTAATTGTTGTTATTTGGAAATGATTCCGTGAAACAGTCTGGCAGCGAGCATTTGCATTCAGTTGCATTTTCCTTTCGTTTCCGTTCTCCTTGCCTTTTCTTTAAGAAGCAATTGTTGCGGGCCAAGTGTTTGCTTTCCATTTTCATAGAACTAGGGATTTTTTTTTTAAAAGCAAGAATTTGATAGCTAAAAGGGCAAAAAAAGGACAAAGCCAATATTTTCAAGCGGCTAGATGTGCTCTGTAGTGTTGAAGCTGCCAAGAAATTCTTGGCAGCAGAAGACATGCATTCACGGATTTTCTCCTTTAAAACTGTCTTAATTACAAAGATATGAGCCCGCTGGAATTCTTGATTGTGCACTTTGTGTAATTTTGTATTTTTACAGAGGGTGGGTATGTTTACTGGAAGACAAAAACTAAAGGAGAATCTCACGGGTAGGTCATGTCTAGATCACATATCAATATTGTTTCTATTTCATGTTATCAGAATCTTCAATGGTTCTAGAATACCGTGAATGCTACATTTATAAACGAACTAATGTATTCAACATGTAGTAATAAGAAAATATGCTAAGACATACACTAGTAGAATAACTCTCTTAATTTCGTGATGGTTTTCGCGCAATTTGAAGGAGATAACGTTTAGTTTATTTCTTAAATGGAAAAATATGTTAAACATTATAACTATTCGTAAAATAAATATATTATGAAGAATTAAGAATGCTGGGATAAAATATAAAATTTTGAAGAGCTAGAAAAAAGGAAGATTGTACCAAATGAAGGATAAAATTCGATTTTTCCTTCATTCGAGGAAGAAGCTCCAACGGGGCGGCCCCGCTCCTCTCGCGGTCAGGGTGTAGCCTTTCACTTTCCTGACCTACCTCTGCGCAGGGCACACTATCCCCGCACGCGTTCGTTTCTTTCCCAGTCGCAGTGGCGAACCTGCGGCGTTTGATGGCTCTGAAACCATATTCTTCCGAGTCTCCCACTTTTAGGCCACGTTTCCTTTGTCAGGGGCTGTTAAGGGAAAGGGTTACATCCCAGCTTAGCGGAACGCATCTTTGTGGAAGTAAGCGTTCACAAGGACTGTGATCCTTTATATGCATAACTAATTACAGTAAACTCATTAACACGAATTCCAAGGGACCGAAATATTCGGACATCGTGTTATAAAAATTCGTGCTATCCGAGAATCGTAAATGTTCGTATTACCGTAATCCCTTGCAGGGACCGAAGTTTTGTTCGTGTTAACGAGGTTCGTGCTAAGGAGGGTTTACTGTAGTATATGGGTACGATAATTGAATATGTTATCAGTCTGTGTATCATGACGTCGTATGTACGAATACGTAGTATCAGTCTCACGTTTGGCAAGAAATACCTCTCCACGGGCAGTTGTAGTTTGTGGTTCTCCAACAAAATGACACTCCTGAACGTTAAGAAAGACACTAAAGTGTGTTGCTGAACACGAAATCTACAAAGAATAAGTTATTTTGGGCATTCGTAAAAAAAAAACAAAAACGAGACGCAATCGTCTTGATAATTCCAAATTTGCTTTCGACAGCGTAACCGCGTTACTTCTAGCGAGTTGGGGCGTAGTTCGCCTGGTGTGTCTGGCGAGATGCCAGTCGCAGTGATAATCGACGAGTGTTGCTGGTGGAATATAAATTTGAACAAAGGGCAGGACGATTTTTTAAGTCTCCTCCTAGATTTGTTCTGCGGATGCAATTTAAATACTCATGAAAGTCTCATTTCAATCTGAAAGGTATATGAGGGAACTCTCTCTTTTTCAAAGGTAACGAGTAGAAATTAGTTATATCTTCGGCAATCGTTGTAAATGGAAATATCATGTTAAGAATAGTTCTTTGCATGATCTCTGTTGGAGAAATAGCAAGGAGGAATTTTTTAAGTGGAATAGATATAAGGAAAGTTTTGTCGTAAAACTTAGAACGTGCGCTTTGCAAGATTGGGGATTAAACAATTTTATGGTAAATTATTTTCACACAAGTGTAAAGAGTCGATATCACATCAGATTTCGCGGAGTCAAAACGCTCATTCGGTGGCGACGGTTAGTTGAAAGTTAGCCAAGAAAATATAGACACTTGTGTTAATGTTTATCTGGCACATTGTAGTAATTTGTTATTAAAATGAAACACAGTTTGTTGTGATTTGTAATTTTTTACTCATTCCGTTTTTTTCGTAATAGATGAATGCACGTGACGTTAGAAAGATCCTTAATTCAAAACACCACCAATTTTTCACCAGAAATTAGCGCATTTCCTGATACAGATTTGATTTCAAAGCAGTTACTCCTCATTTTGTATTATGAAAAAATTGTTAACTTATTTTTAGAATCGAATAAATCACTGGAAAGAGTTTATTTTAAATGTAAAAATCTTTGCCTACGGTAGGCTCGTGTAATTCGCTTCTAGATATGCCGAAAGTAACCAAAGGAGATGCTCTAAGAAGGGACCAGTTTGATAGGTCGGGAAACAATTGAATGTCGTGTTAAGCGATGACATTGCAAGAGATGGTGACGAAGACCATTTACTAATGAGCTAACTATAAACGAAGGCACTGACAAAAGGAGTGCATGCAGTTATGTTGCCAGCAATGGCCAAGCAGTAGCTGTCAGAACGGTCCTTTCTTATAAAATCTATGTTAAGCTGCCACATGCAAAGTGATTTTGAAAAAGGCAACTGCAAAGGCGCGCAAGTGAAGTGAGCGCTGCACTTACGGCTGCGTGGCCGCCGCCCCCTGCCGCTGGGCGGAGCGCGCAAGGAAGAGCGGAGCCGGGGCTGCGGCGGCGGCAGCAGCAGCGGAGGCCGTGCTGTCTGTGGCTGGCGCGGCCAGCGCGGCGCGCGGTCCCCGCTCGATAACCACTGCGGCGCACGCGAGGGCCGTGCGGCGCGGCCCCGCTCCGCGGCTGCGCGCACGCCGCCGCCCTCGCCCTCGCCCCCGCCGCCCTCGCCGCACAACCGCAGTGCCATTGGGGTAGCCCTCCCCCTCGCACACGCGCCGCACCCCGGACTCCTCGCAACTCTTTGCAAGCAGGCGAGGAGGCAGGCATTCCAAAAACACAAACAGCTGCGAGGGAACGTTTAAAGTATGCATTTTACACGACGTAGAGGTGTAGGTCAGATCAGGAAAACGACAAAATGAGTAAAATAACTCGCACTAAATGGGCAGATTCTTCCTGAAAATATATACAACTACTCACATCAAACTATTCACCCCTAAGTGAAGGCGTGCATATGAGATGCGCTGTCGTAATTCAACGGGGTGGTTTTTCAACACGCGTCATTTAAAAGGTGTTGCCGCAGCTCTCAGCAGGTGAAGATCGCACGTTCTCTCGTGGTGAAGATGAGGGTTGTCGGCGGCGGGAGGTGGATTGATTCTCCGGCAGGCACTCCATGATTTATGTCTCATATTATAGGAATAGACTCGTGAGAAAAGGAGCAACGATTATTTTGTCGATACTCATATTTTTCCTGTTGAAACTTTATCATTAAAGTCAGCAAATATACTATTTTCCAATGGTATATTTTAAAATGTCTTGCCTCACATTATGATGAAGATTTTCATTCAACACCATGCGGTATAAAATGTTCTTATCAGTATCAAAACTAATCAAATGTCTAAACATTGGAGTTCCTTACTCATTTAGTTTCATAAATTTCATAACATACGCAAATTCTTGTACATTAAAAGGGCAAACACTTGGTTTGTCCTTCCGCCATTCTCTAACCGTATCGTATTCGTTTCATTGCCAATCCCACCTACCGTAGATCTCAAGAAAAGTGCAGTCGATGAGATAAGTTGCCTGAATGGCCACCAGATGCAGTTGCTCGGCATGTCAGCCAGTCTTTCAGTCCATCGTTCCTTCGTGATCCTACTGAAAGAAGTACCAGATTGGCGTTTCGGAAACGTTGTGACAATTTCAATCCAAAACGCCTACCTCGCCACTCAAGTTCACTGAAAACACGAACTGCGTGCAAGTATTAACACAAAGTTATTTGAATGGGACCACAGTCCGTCGGCGGCTACCCGCCTGTGAATCGCTCCATCAGACTGCTTTCTGCGTACGTGGGGATTATCCCTAACCGGGGTTCTGCTAGTGCTGTTGATCGAATGTTGCAATTGAGCTTATTTCCAAAGGGACGTATCTCCGTGAAATAATCTTTCAGGAAGGGAAAGGATTCACGTTCAAGACAGGATTCTAAGGTTTTCGGTTACCGTTCATCATGGGGAAAATGCCATTTCTGAACGCAATATTGGGCAGCATGATGGAGAAGCGTCTTAAGAATACTGGTATATTGAACACTTGTAATTGAATTATTGTAGACTGAAAAGTAGAACTAAAAAACAAACGGAAACGGAAACTCTCCACTTTGGGAATGAGCTCTAGAATTGGAAGACCCACCGACGTGGATCGCATGCAGCCGTTGAAATGAAATATAACATAAGTCTGATGGGCTTCACTATTCCCTGCCCTCGTAGTAAAGGGCGTTTCCGAACGGTCTCGAAACTACTCCTTGCCGTTAACTTGTCTTTTTGGCATTTCGTCCCCGCGACATATTGTATTTTCACTACAACTTTCTGTCGAGGATTTTCAAAAAGGCAGCACTTCAATTAAATCAGGAAATAATCAGCAAGGCATCATAACATTTACTCTTGCAGAAATAGGTTTAAATGATAAATTTGTTTGTCTCTTCTGTGTTAGCAAAGACTCTAAGGGCAATTTTACAGGAGACAAACTCCGCGTTTTAATGAATATTACACGATTTCATTTTTATAATTTATTGAGGGCCGCCCCGTAACCCTTTCGTGTCGTGCTTCGGAACGGGACACGAACCCCAAGCTTATCTCCCCCGGCGCGTGCTTGTGTGCGGGGTAGGGTGCGTGGACTCGTGCACGAAACTCATTTGCCACGCGCTCGGCGCAGGGGCTGCGGCGGACCACTTGGCCTAGCGGTCACACGCCTTCGAGATACCCGTCGGTTTTATCCGGACCACTTTACCCTTGGGGTAGAGACCGGCATCTAGGGCCACAATCTCGCGGTTGAAAGTGGCACGCACGGAGCCCCTTGTCCCTGATTCGCTGCTTGGCACGTGCTCGTGGTTGAACGTATCCGAAATCCGTGCGGAAAACCTGTCCCGAGTTGAGAGTAATATCGGGGTGGTTGTCATTCCGAGACGAGCAGAATCCCTTTTTTGGTGGCTGTTGAATTTGCGGTGTTTAAGAGTTTGAAAATTGTTAAAAATATCCTAAGAGTAATTTCATTTAAATGTTTTAACTTTAGAATACAATTCCAGAAAATATTCACGATTGAAATAATAATAATAATAATAATAATAATAATAATAATAATAATAATAATAATAATGGTCCAAACAAATATTTTCTAGGAATAGTATAAGTTTATCTTGGATGAAAGTTATTTGTTTTAAGAAGTGACGCGATAAAACTGGGAACGGATAAAGAAAATATAACTGAACTAGGAAGGGATTTTATGTTGTAATAGCTGAAGAAACCCTACTCTACCAGCCCATTTATTTAACATAATAGAGAAACAAAGGAATGAATTCTGTTTAAAATGCTTCTTTTGGGTCCCACCCGCTCTACCCTGTCCCCCGACCTTCCCGCTCCAAATTTAGATAGATTTTTGCGACTAAAATTCGGAAGTAGGTCCGCACACACGGAAAGAAATCGACGTTTTGAAGAAGAAGAAAGAAACTGTTACTTCATCAGTGTACTGGAAGAAAGACTTTTATTTGGAAAGTATTTTTTTCCTCTACGTCATCACTATCTTTCCCATAATTACACTTGCCTTAAAATCGCCAAAATGAAATTTTGCACAATTGCAGTAAAGTGTGACTTTTCTCGAAGAAAAATGATATATCAAAAATTAATTATGAAAATGATCAGGATATTATAAATGCTAATAACAAAACTAAAGCTGTGTGCAATACCGTAAAAAATACGACCAGACAATTAGAATCCATTCACGGGTTTAAGTACAAAGTAAAATGTTTTCTGATGCATAGCTATTTCTTCTAATTAGAAACTGTAGTACTGATCTTCAAAAAGAAACATACTATTTATTTTAAGTGTTATATAATGCATTAGTTGACATTTGTACTGAATTCATAATTTTTAAAAGTCTAAATATGGCTGTAATAAATAATGCACTTAAGCTTCTGAGTCAATGCCCCCATCTCGATCAGGTTTTTCGTCCAGTTTCACTGATACATTAAGCAAATGCTGAGATGTCTCCTTGTTTTGCTTCTGAACATAAACGTAGCTTCACTATAGTTTTGTTGAGCTCTCCTTTTGCTAGTTGTGGTAGGAGTAGAGCCGGAAATATTTGTTGCTATTTCGTTAGCAATACTAAAACATCAAATCTGTAATTCTCTTATAGAGGCAAATTAGTTTTCTATAAGTCGAGAGCGAAAATTTCTAGTTTTCAAATGTTGGTACCCTCACTTTGTTGAACATTTATTCGTCATTCAAATATTACAGAAAAAGGGTTGGGAGGAGTTTCTGGAGCTCAAAAAAACGTGCACAGATTTACAGTTTTCCCCCAGACTCACGCACAGTTCATGTTTTCCCGGAGAATATAAATCAAATCCCAAAACGCCAAAAGCGTTCGTATTTTCTGAAGACAAAGAAATTAGACAACGCTATGGTCAGTGTCCGTTAGTGACTTCAACTGAGCGTAATTTGATTGAACGCATTAGCTTTTGACCCCACAAATTGCCTTAACTCTCCAGTACGAGCCGCGCCCAACCGCACACGCGCCCACTCTCTTTTGATATTCCATGGCTTCCGTGGAAATGCAGTTGCATGCCTCTTGTCAGCGAGTAGTAAATATTTTTTCCGGACTAAGTTTTTTTCTGTTGCCCACTGATATCGTTTCATATGTACTTACTTCTGTGATGTTGTTTTACATGAGGAAGAATGTTTCGTTATCTTTCGAAGTATTCTGCTTAAGGAGTCAGCAAAATGCTGAGTAAGTTTTGCGACTCATTTGCCTTGTTATTCCTTTTTGTTTGCCGGGAATCTTTCTGGACAGAATTCCTTCCGTCTTATAGCGATGACTGAGTGTTTAAAGCAACTTGCATGTATGACTATTCACTTTAGTATAAACAATCGCTTCACATTCTTTCTCAAACGAATGCATTTTATGGTGCTTTTAAGCCGACCGATGTCGTTATCTCCTGGAACATTGAGGACTGTTTCTCAAGAGTGTTTACAAGGCAGCGCTTGTTTCTTCAAGGAAGAAGTTTAATGCCAGCTGACTCGTTTTGCAGTCACTGCCACGGAATCACTTCGGAAGACGAGCTAATTTTCGTTGTCATGTAAAGCACGTCTTTGCAGATAGAGAAGAGCAATGGAGTCCTCAAACATTCGAGTGCCATTTGAAGACGTTTTGAAAAAAAAGTTTAAAAATTGCCCACATTTCAATATTACGCGTAAACTGCTAATATTTTCGAAAAAATTTTACATTTAAAGATTAGCAACGGGTTTTGTTAAAGAAAATATCTCTTTTAAATTGTAGTTTTAGGAAAATGCCGAAAAACTTTTGCAATTTTCGAAAAATTAGAATTTTCAACGATGAGACCTGCACCACCTTTTAAGCCGTTTCTACGGTTCCAAGGACACAGTTTAATCAGAAAATTTGGAGCCATTATTGAGAAAATCATGAAGATGTTGAGGCTTCATGTAAAGTGCCTCAAAAATCAAAATATTCATTTCAAAATCTCAAGGCTTCAAATTTATTCAGATTGATCAGGGAATATCAATTTTGGAGAAAACCGTCTGAACGGTTTTGGCGCTAACGTTGATGACAGACAGACGTCAATCGATTTTTCGGTGTCAAGGACCCCACAAAACATAGATTCTTGGTACACCACGAGTTAGAGGAAGTAATTTACTATATGTAGCAACAGGATTTATCTAAGTTTGCGTTCCCAGAATCACGCAATAAAAGTTTCTGCCAAAAATTCGCAGTTTTCCGGAGAACGATTGTATAATTTTCTCTTCTAACGAAGTAAATGCGAGAAAGTGACAACGAACTCTTCTGAACAACTCTTCTGGGCATGTTCGAATTAAGTTCTCCAACACCGTATTCTGGGGTGGGCAGTGACCGAGCCGGAAAGAACATTCAATAAGAAGAGTTGCGACCTTCCGCTATTAATTGTCAATGAAACGCCGAACCTTCGCTATTAATTGTCAAACTTACCCCCCCACCCCCACCCCCTTCTGCTTCTTGAAAATCGCGTACTCGGGATAAAGGATGAGCAGAAGGAACTTCAATCACGTGCATGCTCACGTTTCATAGACCCCATGCGTAACTCGATAAAACAAATATTTTTCAGTTCATTGTCTTATCGTATTCTGAAGAGGAAGGGGCGTGTGTTCGCTTTCCCTCCTTCTTTCTATCACAGGCTGCACGGTACTATTCACTTTAGCGCTGTCTCCTCCTAATTGTATATACTACGAAAGTATTATATAGTTTGGAGGAAACTCGGGAATAATTGCTTCTGGAGAGGTAGAACTTTCTGTCAGCCTCTTATAATAATGCTGATATCTGATCGGCAACGTATTGTGCTCGAAAAACGCGTGAAGAGTTGAATTTGAAACATTATAGCGAATTTTTATATCACACATTTTCTTTTTTCTTTTTTTACATATTTTAGAAACAATAATAAGTACATATTTATGTACATATTTTGCTTTTTTTATTACAATAAATTCCGTTCCCTCGTTATCAGTGAAGAAGAGAAAACGATGGTTTTCGAAAGTCGAATCGCGTGTGCTCGTTAGCAGCTGGAGGGCAGCGACAGCGAATGGCCCCAGCGCCCCCCGCCCCACGCAACCAGCTGCGCCAGGCATCGCGCACGAGCTCGTCGCCACCGCCGCCACCCAACTCGCTCCGGGAGAGTGTGTTGGCACAAAGGCGGCCAAAATTAATTCAAATTTGGCGCTGCACCTAGAATTCAATCATTTATAACAATTCCCAGGCGCTATTTAACAGCAAAAGGTGTACATTTTAAACGTCCCGCGTTGGATTTACTATATTTTTCTGTAAAAACCGCGGTTTGGCTTCCAGAGAGAAAGGCAAAGACGTCTTTCGTATGAAACTCTTTGGAAGAACAAACTGCTTTGAAAATTTTAACTGCCTTCAGAGACGCTCGCGAGATTGCGCCAGCTACTGAGAACCAAGTAAGACGCTACGAAAGTCAATTGTTTGAAAATCTTAAGCCGAGCGGTTTCACAAAAGATCGCCTAGTCAGTAAAAAGGCTAAGTAATTCACATCTTGGCTGCATTGATAAAATTACATTTTGACGATTGGTAACGGCAGTGCAGGCTCCGTGCACAGAGGTGTTTTGGCGCGGACCTTGCATGACATTGTATTACGCCCGAATTACGACAGAAAAAGATATTTTCGCCTAGACGAGAATTTTCCCTCGTGGGAAGAGAGGAAAGGTGACAGGAGTCTTGTCGTCAACCAGAATCATCGTCTGTTGCTCTCCCTAAACTCTGATGCTCACCCAAAACAAGCTATTTTGCAGCCTCAACAGAAGAGCTTAGTCATTTTGCCCATCGCGCCATTAGTGTAATGCTGACGGACATTGCAAAGGACTTATATTGTATTGTTATTTATTTTTATGAAATTTCAGAATTTCTGCAAATTAAAAATAAATGTTTTAACAGTAGATATAATTAAATAATCAATGAAAGAAGTTGTAACTTGCATACTTTTTAAAGACTCGCGATAAACTTATTAACAATATTTTAATGAACGGACGAGTTCTTCTGAGGTAAGCTTTACACTCTAAGGAAATGAATGATGTTTTATACCACTAAAGTAATGGCGACGAGCTTCCGTTCCGTTCCACATGCTGAGGAGTACAATCTCTGTACAGGCAGCACGACTAAACACACATACGCAGCTTCCGTTCATCTCCAATGTATGTGAAATACCGCACTCTCCGAAGAAAAGAGTTGGAACTGACAGGAGTGACAGTTCTGTCTCCACCCAAAGAATATCCTCGTCCGTGCTCTGTGACTGGCATTGAAACCAAGGGTTAAGTATAGGTTACGTATACGTACATGCGGTATTTCAAATCTAGTAATGCATTAAATGTACAGTTCATAAGATTAATATTCATTGTATAAATATGAAATTGAAAGATCTTTTCAATGAGGCTACAATTTAGAACAACGACCATACGTCTATCTGACGCTCGCATGAAACGCATGATATTTCAAATTTAGCCAGCGACCTCACTATCAAGTGAGCGAGAGTACAAGATGCGTTGACAGCCCTTGTGATCTGTTGTGCAATGGGTGGCGTGCAACAGGCGTTGCTGCTGCCGTCGCGTGTGGCGCCTCTTCGCGTGTAGACGCACGGGCGTCTCGCGGGCTGCGTCCGTGCCACTCCCTCCGCGGGAGCGGTGCACTTGGCGGCGCCCAGCGCCACTTCTCCCCACTTCACTTCCCATTTCATGTCTCTTCAAACTCAAATGGTGGACCCCCAGGAGGGAATTTTGGTAGAGGGATCTGCTGCGCTCCGGTCTCGAACATTGAAGCGGCAACATTTTCATCTATTGAAGGTCCCATTGAAGCGGTTTCTATGATGGATCTACTGAGTTTTACGAATTTTCTTAAAATCGCAGAAAAAATAGGTTGTGTGGATGTTCTTATCTAGACGAAGGTCAAACGGTTTAGACAAGACTGGCTGGTAAGTGTTTGGCTGTGAACAACAGTAATTTTGAAGATGGAGTATCTTGAAAGAGTGCAGTGTTTTTATCATAATGGTGGGATTTTATTTGGAGTGGCCTTTGCGGTCGATCGATGACCGGGAACGAAAAGACAAAAAGCTGAAAGAACTCCAGACTCCACAACATAACAAGGTCCACTACAGCTAGGACCG
Source organism: Teleogryllus occipitalis (assembly GCA_011170035.1). Taxonomy (NCBI): domain Eukaryota; kingdom Metazoa; phylum Arthropoda; class Insecta; order Orthoptera; family Gryllidae; genus Teleogryllus; species Teleogryllus occipitalis. The sequence continues at coordinate 29,782 of BLKR01015179.1, read as the reverse complement.
CCTACTCTTCTGAATGAAACACGATTATTGTCAAGGCGGGGTTTATAACCAATAGCATGTGTCTAAATAGGTAGGGGCGGAAAATGTTCAGAATATCAAGTAAAATATGGTTTAACAATTGAATAAAAAATATCACAGTAATGAACATTTATATATCTTAAATATTTTATTAATCCTAATGGATTAATAGAACGGACAAAGAACTTAGTTTTAATTTTAGCTGATTTAATCATGAACTAAAATGGACTGAACATTATTGTGTTGCTCAAAATAGTTTTCTTAATCACTTTCTATCAAATAGCTATTTGCAAAGAATCGAGTCAATCATCATCATTTTCAACATTTTGCTACTAATGCCTAGCTAGTGAACTATGGCTCGCAACGGTTAGTTGACCATTGCCAAACGGGAAACGTATGCCTAGTCTGTTGTTAAGTTTACAACTGTGACTAGGTGGTGAAATGTAAAGTGTAGTAATAATAGTAGTAGCAGTAATTCATGTAATATCTTTAACCATTTTAACCTATCGCATACTTCTCGTTAACTTCAATAAATCAATAAAGAAATTGTCCGCAGTCGTACTAGCATTACACTACATCCACTGATGTTCTTCCAATAAAATACGTGCCATGGATGCCCACTGATGTATTATCGTCGAATTAACGAAATAACGATTTATTATGCCGGAAAGACAATATAATTAATTCATATAATTTCACCTTTGAAGGCGCATTGACCCCCCCCCCCCAACTTTTTCTAGAATTCATCCAGAATAGTTAGAAGGATCGAGTGAAAAAATAGTGCCAATCGATTCGTTGTAACACCTTAAGGAGCCCTAAAGCGCCATCTCCACTACACTGCGCCTGCCCTACTTCTCTGCCTCCCCCCCTTCCGTCCGAACCACGCTCGCCCGCTCAGACCGCACCCCTGCATCGCAATACCTAGATGCCCAGCGGGTTGCAGAAATCCAAACATTTGTAAAAAAAATAAGTGATGGAATTTCTCTATGGAAGTATCATGTTGAACTATCCCAAGAAAGTTTAAATCATTACAGAAAAGTTAATGAACTTCGAATTATCTGTTGAAAAGTTTTTGCTAGGCAAAGACATAAATTTATTTAGTACTGTACTAAGATTCTAATACATTCAAATACAGTTGTTGTTTTCACAACTGCGTGTACAAACGGCGGAAAGTAAATTTAATGTATGAGTTGTAGAGAATACATTATTCGAAGAATTAATACTTCTTAATAAATGTAGATAAGACAGTTGATTCACAAGAATAATTAGTGAGGGCGTGCCACTGTGGACCCGAAGGTGATTTTATTCCCCCGTGCCCTCGCTCCCAAGAAGGAAAGAAATTGAATGTCCCTTGAAGCACGTCGGCGCGGCGCCCACGCGGGGACGTGGCGAAGAGGAGCGCTCGTTCTGCCTCCACCCCCACCTCTCCCCCACATCAAACACCGTTCCCGACGCGCACCTCCTGCGGCTGTACGTCTACGCAGCAAACGCGACAGCCTCCTCGCCCTCCTTCAGCCTCCCCTCCAAAACTGTCGTCCACAACCAGGAGCAAAAGTCGGTTTAGGTGCCGGAGACGCGTGCACCGCACGCACACATTGCTGACGAAACAAATGAAGGCAGTGATCATCGTATTCATGAAGCATAATGAAAACACACTTATTAAAATTTGTGAAATTATTATGTTGATGCGAAAATGTCATATATGGAAAATAGTAATTTCAGCTAAGACTTGAATTGTTATAGGTTTTACTAATAAGTGCACTAAAATCGAGTGAATCAAATCTATAAAACCCAAAACTGCCATGTGTAGTAACGTTATCCAATACTTCATGACATTTCATCAACTTTTACAAATAGATTTGTAAAAGGATTTGTACAAATTTATATTTTTAATAAATTATGCAAAGGAGAAGACAAATCAATAAGTTGTGGTAGTACCTTGGCAACTCAGTGAAAGTTGGCAACCTCAAAGGAAATACTGTCTATGTTCCATTTTGAGGTATAATAATGCAGAAAAAAAAATGCCAAAACTGGTTACCTACAGAATGATGTCCAAACACATGTACACAAACTTCTTAAATTGGAGGAAGGAATGAGGAGTTGAAGGGGTTAAATGAAGTATTACTTCACACTAAAATGCATGAGGAAAGACCATAAAACCTCCATCATTTTTGAGCAATATTCCATTCTAAGAAATTAATCAAAAGTAATTGAAGTAATAGCCATATTAATCTTGACCTTGTAGTTTAATTAATTCTGTGGTCATGGAGTAAATGTAAAAAGTCGTAGTTTGGAGAAAACAAGGGTTAGATTATTGAGCCGTAAGCTGTATTAACCCGATTAAGCTATATTTCCCAATGCTTTTTTGTCGTTAAGGAGGCAATGTGAATTTAGTCAGTTTACTAAAATAAACTGTAGCCACTTTTATACTTTCACTACTTAACCCAATTTCACCAAAAATACTTACGAACTTTTACCCTGTGACTCCAGAATTAGTGTGCCTTGCTGGTAGGTCAACAAAATATCCATTTGTTGTGCAGTAACCATTGCATGATTGAGTGTTCCCAAGATGTGTAAATGAATTCACACATTTTAATGCATAATTGCATAAAATGCAATAAGAGGAAATAGAACTTCTTATCCTTCCCAGCTGTATAAACCATAGTTGTTTTTTTTCCATAGTTCTTGAAACTTAAACAAGATTTTATTTTGAACTGAATTTAAAAACAATTTCATTACTGGCATCGATTCATTGTCAGTACATTATATAAATATCAAAATGTGTTTTTCTCCTTGACAATCTAATTATAGTAATTAATGAAATGAGTGGATAAAAGAGGGGAATTGCACGAGTGGTATGTTCAAGAAAACAGGCAATGTTAGGAGTGAATTTTCTAGTTTCCCAGGAGTGCAATTATATCCCTTTATCCATTCACATGTTACATTCAATATTTATGGTTCTCTTTAAGAATAATTTAAATTTTGAAAAAATCCATGCACACCTTTACCATTTGAGGCATGTTTGATGGTGTCATATTCCTTTGAAAAAGACCTATTTTAGTGGGCCTTGCATTGTGTACTTATGATCACCACACTGACATCGAGGATAAAGAAATGTTTGCAAATGGAAGATAGTGAACATATTCTCGATGGAATATTAGAAGCTGAAAAAGCCATGAAATCATTACTTCGCATTCACTTCAGATTCTAGTTTACTGGCTTACATTTTAGAATAAGTAAACACAACTAACATTCATATTATTTACATTTGTATAATGCTAAACCCAAATGTTTTACAATGTAAAAATTTAATTCATTCATGTTAAATATTTTATATCATTGCATTAGTCAGCTAGAGTCAGACCAATGTTTCCTTAACCAATTTTTATTCATTCATTGTTTATATGTAGTTGAGTTTATATGTTGTTTGTAATATGTGATGTACATTTTAGTTCATGTTGCATAGCCACATCTGTGTTATATTGATTTAATTAAACAATTTTAGATTCTTTTTCTGAATTCTGATTAGTTGTAGTGGAGTTTTAATTGCAAGCAATAAACATAGAGATAATCAATGATTTGTCACGTAATTAATGTGCATATTTAGATAAACATTCCATGTAGCAATGGATAAAGTAATGTGTGGCACTTAGGGGTGGATTATTCCATAAGCAGACATGTGCAGAGCATCTGGTGGATACGGGCTTCCAGTATTTTTAACAACAATTTATATTGGATCATAAATATGTAAAATATTTTAATATTTCTTTGTTAATTACAATGCATTATAGTTTATTTTAGTATTCATTTTTATTACATAAAATCGTCAATGTTGTTGAGGGTCCATTTAGTTTGGTCATTCTTAGAGATATTAATTTGGCCCTGATTGCTGTCCAGAGAGAGAATATTTTATTTTCATACAGAAACTAGCCCCTATGGCTTCTAAAATCACATTGGAGGTGACAAAACTCATGACTGATCAGTGTGAAAGTAGGAGGACCTATAGTAAGCCCATCGTTCTACTGCCCCGGGTGGGGATGTCACCCCTAGGCTTGGACACCCTGCCCTACAGCAACCTTGTGTCCATTTTATTGCAATGCCAGCCATATCAGCCATGCCAAGTGGATCAGAATCCACATTGATTATTGTTGAAAAAACCTGCAGCTCCCATGATATTCCTGTAAGCGTTACTGTAATCCCCATAGAGTTACATATTTCAAGGTACTCCATGAATTTAAGGCACTGAATGTTGGAAAACTTTCTCAATCTCTTCAATAATATTTGCATTTGACAACAATCATAAAACAGTCCCAAAGTTCAGTAGGTACCCTACAAGGAGCCAAAATCTCTTTGGGCCACCTCAAAATTATGTGAAGAGGCTTTTGCTATTGTTATATTTGGTGTCCAATGTTAATAGAAAACCTCATGGATTACTTTGTTGTATACACAATATTTTGAACCAGAATTGTTTGATTCCCTCTGAAATTTAGTGTATTGTTCACTGGATCATTATATAAACACTAATTGTACACTCACTCGCTGACCATCATATTCTCAAGTTTCAATTGTTTTGTTCCTAGTTTATGTTGGAAATTTGAAATCTCAAAATTACAAGATGGATTTTTATCTCAGAAAATAAACAAGAAATTTTTGACAAAAAAAATATGACTTATCAAGTAATAGAATGAAGGAGGAGACTAAACTTTATAATGTTGTCTCACTCATGTTTGTTTGCTAATTTTCCAACGGAGATCTTAATTAAGTTTGTAACTGTATAGAAATTGAAAAGTTGGAACAATTACATTGTATTAGTAAGTGCACAATTCAATTTATTGCGAGTCACATAAAAATAGTTGTTACCTTGGAAGATGCATTTCTCCTCTTTTATAATGGAAGTGAATGGTAAAGAAAGTACCATAAGACATAGAAATCAAAATAGTTTAGCGTGACAGAAAATTGTTATCTTCATGGACTGATTGGGTTCATGTGATCCCAAATTACTAAATTTCTTTCTTTTGTTGCAGCAAAGATTGGTTTGTTCTACTTGGGTTTCTATGCAGTACTCGCAGCCCTCTTTGCAGTGTGTTTGTGGGTCTTCTTCCAGACACTGGATCCTCGGATTCCCACCTGGCAACTTGATTCTTCTATCATTGGCACATCACCTGGTAAGTTCTGTCATATTTGATATTTTTCATGCTTTGGACATCGTTACATAGGACTACTATGGTCCTGAGTCTTTTTCACAGGAAATTAATGAAATACTTTGAAATAAAGTTTTATTTGTCACTTATTGTAGGTTATGGAGTATGATGACAAAATTAATAATTTTTTTATTATGTTTATTTATATATTTAGTTAGTTCTGTGGGTGGTTTATTAGTTCTTCAAAATTGTTCATTAAACTAGTTGGAGGCTAAAGAAGCCCATATCTTTTGGAACACTATGTTATGACCTAAATAGAGCTTAACATTTGGTGATTTCTAGCTTTAATTTTTCATTATCAATTATTACTCATGTTCTTCAGAATATTGTTAGACACCATGGTATTTCTAACATTTACCTTTCCTGATTTTTAAAACTCCTTTTTTGATTCCTACTTTCAAATTAAAATTTTGAAACCAATCCTTTATTTTCTATGAGCAATATGAAAATATTCAAAATATGTTTTGTCCATCTTGCAGGACTAGGTTTTCGACCAATGCCAGAAGATAGCAATGTAGAATCAACACTCATCTGGTACCGAGGAACAGATAGAGATGACTTCCGTCAGTGGACAGACACACTTGATGAATTTCTTGCTGGTCTGTAACACTACTAGTTTTCTCTTAAAATTGGTAGTTGGCATTATTTCCATGTATGATTTATTTGATACCGAAGTCTTTTTGATTGTTAGATGTATTATCATGGTATTTTTGATATCTTTAATAATTATTATTATTAAATAATATTATCTGCATGCTAAGTGTTGCATAATCATACCTGTTCATCATCTTTGGAAACATGAACTAAACATTTCATTTATTTTGTGAAGTTAAATATTAACAATGACAAAGAATAAAAGGTTTTGGAACACAGAATACAAGGAATTGGAATTTTACACACTAAATAGACAGCTAATAATTGAATCTGCATGAAACCTTTTATAAAGAGTAGAAAGAATGAATTGAGAACTCCACTCGCAACTAGTTTCATGTGAATAGCATCAAAACATCTGTGTTCATGGCAACTTCTTGCATAGTTGTGTGGTCATCCCCCCCCCCCCCCGCCTACAGTTTTCATTTGTTACTGTCTTTTATTTGGCAAAATTGATTTAAATATCTATTAATGTTGGAATCATGTAATTATTTAATAAATAATAATAATATATAGTGTCATATACACACTACAAAAATACTAGAAAATATAATATTTCCCATAAACAATGTTTATTAATAAACTAAAATCTATGATGACCTCCTCAAAAAGGATGACTGGATCTGCCCCTGCCCTCATTACTGAACATTTTTCTAACTGTTCAGAGTTACAAACTCTTAGAAGCAAGAACGTGATCCTTGTAGCTTATAAATTGGCTTTTATCTCTGTCTTTGGCATTGGTATTGTTGAGTTTTTCAGGCAAGATTCTAGATAGCATTATTTTAATTGAAAATATTTATTAAAATTTCCATGCTACAATTTATATACTGTTTATATGAAGATATAGAAAAAAAATTGCATACATTTCAAAGGATTTGTGGATGTATTAAAAACACCTAAAAAATAAAACAAGAAAAGAAATTCAAATAAAATTCTACAAGATAATGATAGTACCAGCACTTCTCTATGGCTCAGAATCATGGGTTACTTATAAGAAAAGTATTCAAGAGTACTGGCAGTTGAGATGAGCTTTCCGAGATCTGTCAAAGGCTGCACTAGACTCAATAGAGTAAGAAAACTGACATATGAAGTGAACTCGATATCTTCCCGCTAACCACTCATATAGAAGAAAACAAAACGCAATGGAAAGAACACGTAGAAAGAATGACCGAGAGAAGATTCCCAAGAGAAGAAATGAAATATAGGCCCTGAGGAAGAAGAGATCCAGGTCCTCAAAGAAGATGAACTGAGAGGCTGGAACAGACATTGTCCTAATCCCTGAAGGCAGAAGAAGAAGAAATTATACTTGATACATTGATATTCTTCTTGATGCATTGAAAGTAGGGGGCAAACAAATAAATATCAAATACACATTTAGTATTAGTGTTTTTTAAACTTGTGCTAATGTTTGTTGCAATAAAAACATTTTAAGCATTATTTGGATCTCCTTGCACATTCAGTATGACATGTAATCTTCTGGCAGTTCTCCGCTTGGGACCTGCATTGATTTTTGCTCTTTCTGCATTTTTGAACTTAATCATATTTGCAGGCAGTAAAGAACTGCATGTGAAAGATTTGGGACTTTTCAGAATCATAAAATCATAATCAGGATGTTGTTTCTGTTAAAATCCCTAATTCCATAGGCATAGTTATATGATTTTAGAAATAACCATAAAATGTGTAATGTGGATATTAATAAACTGAATACCACCAAATGACAACAGTAGATGTTCATGGATTACTACAACATGCTGTTCATGGAATCAATTAGAAATTAATGACTTCAGACATTTACAGTTTTTAATTAATCAAAGTACTATTAGATATATCAAGATTCCAATGTATCTATTAGTACTTTATTCACTCATTCTTTGTCTGAATGAATCCTCTGACATATATTTCTAAATAATATAATTATTTATACTTTATTTTTAAAAGTTACATGCAGATGTCCAACCTTTGTTTCGCATACTTAATTCTCTTTTAGTTGTATTTTACGATATATCTTTTAATTTGTATGATTTTGACTGTTGACTTCTGTTACTGAATCTGCTGACATTGTGGAGCATTATCATGATATTTGCTTACAGTCTACAAGACTCCCGGTCTGACTCCGGGTCGAGGGCAAAACATCCATAATTGTGACTACGACAAACCACCAAAGAAAGGACAAGTTTGCAATGTGGATATCAAAAATTGGCATCCCTGCATTCAGGAGAACCACTACAACTACCACAAGAGCTCTCCTTGCATATTCATCAAGCTAAACAAGGTGAGAAATTGGAAGTGCCTCAGTGCAAAGATAAATATAAAGAAAGAAAAGGTGTGTCATTCAGAGCTTAGAAGTATTGTATGACTAAACAATATAGGGTGTAAAAATTAAGGGATGATAAGATTCATACAATTTTAGGACTTAAAATTTTATCTTTTTTATAAATGGTGCAAAAAAATAAGACTTTGTGTCAGAATTTTCAATTAATAATTTTCCAATTTGATTAGTGTTCTGTTCAAATTGTTAGAATTTCTATCTTCCAATTGTCCAGAAAAAAACTAGGAGTAGACACTGAAATTTAAGGGATAGTTCTTGTAGACTACAAACGGTACATAAAATTTCGAGTTTAATATCATTTGCCGTGAAAAGAAAAAAGAAAAACAAGAACAAAGTTTTTTCATAAAATGTGTACATTCTTGGGAATAATTTTCTTACCTGTTGCTGCATTTACTGCATCAATGTCCTTCAATGTATGATCTCATTGATGTAGATATTCTTCTTTCTCTGAATCTTTTATATTTAATAATTTTATGAAATACATACTATTTCAGGCATCATTTTGCTGGAGCGAGAACTTGTTAGTAAGCAATAATTATGAAAAAAGATGATATTCAGGGTTGTTTTCCAATAATTTACCTCGCCCTTCATGTCCTTAAATAGGAAAAAATGTTGATGTTTAATAATGGATTAGGTTGTTTCAAAAATAAAGGAACATAGAAGTAATAAGAGTTAGAAGATTTTTTTTTATTTATGTTAAAGAAAAATTATGTACATGCCCAGGATAGAAACTATTTTTTTAGTTGTATTTTTCAAGATTGGGTTGATCCAAGATTTTAAAACAACATATTTCACCCTTTTTTGTTTCTGATCATTAGACCATTTTCTCCCTCTTCATGTTCATCACCATGAGTGTAGGGAATCATCATAAGTGTCTCTTAATTAATGTGAAAATGAAAATCTTTAGTAAAATTTCATTTATCTTCTGATAACATTACAGAACTCAAATAAAATTAATACAATTTGCCTATATAAATTGAGAAATTGTGGTGATATGGATTTGGTAATCATAAAAATATAATATATTGTGCAAATTAGTTCTGTAAAATTGTGTATTGTGGATGTGAGTAAATTAATTTAATTTAATCTCTCTTTTTCTCATTCCTTTGTGGTATTTTTGTATTCTTTACCCCTTAGGAACTTCCATATGCCAATAGTCAGAAAAACTAATACTTTTTCCCTATATAATATTTTTGTTCCAATCGTTCAATAAAATATATTCATATAAATTTGTTTTATGTTGTGAGGGGGTAAATTAATATGATTGCATCTTTCTCTTGCCTTGGCACTTGTTCTTTGAATTGGGAAAATGATTTTTCATTGTGATCGATGGCTGTGTTACTGATACCACAAAAATTATGTGGTTTAATCATGGCATCTAACAATCCCTTTCATAGGATTGTTGTTGTAAGAGTTTGGATTGCAATGTAGTGCCCTATTGTCTACATGGTGAGCCCTTTGAGTATTGCACCACTCCTTCGCTTCTGTCCTTTTATGACCTTTGTACCTTGCCAACCCTGCACTTATGCTCCGCTTAATGCGATGTTTGTTTAAAAGTATAGTGATGAGTTTACACCAGTTCCTTAATGGCAATTTTGCCACAACTGCAAATTTGTTTATAAGCTATTCAGATAGCAAAGAAAATAATAGTACTGTCATGTCAGGCCCTTTCCGTTTTTTGAATCACCCATCTAATAGTTTAAAATATAAACAGGTGTTTTTTAACACACACAAAACTTTTCAGAAAGAGTTCCTGTAACTTTTCAAACTCAGATAAGCCAATCACAAATATTATATATGACAATATTACCATACCAAATTCCATTTTTCACTTCGTATTCATCAAATGTTACTCTTACTGTTAAAGAAGATACATTTTTGGAAATAATTTGTAAATAATATAATAACACAAATCTGGTGTCAACAACCTTGATATGACCTACAATTCTTCTGTCCTATGATTAAGTGCATGTAATTTGAAAAGCAAAAGTCCTGTGTTTCATTTTATTCTTTTATGACATTTTAAAATCACTTTTTTTCTCTTTTTGAATTAAAATCTCATCCATAAGCTTTATTCTGCTCATTCATTATCTATCATGACTTCGGTTTCTCATTAGTCACACATTCCGAGTATCTCAGTAGAAGTAAACATTAGTATAGAATAATGACAGTTTTGGTACCACTTCCATTAACATAATTTATTAGATTTCAATTGCTAGAAACTTGTTAATCAAAATATTCTCTTGATACAGATATATAACTGGATACCTGAATACTATAATGAGAGTGTGAATTTGCCTGAGGAAATGCCAGATGACCTGAAACAGTACATCCATAATTTGGAAAGTAAAAACTCTAGGGAGGTAAGTGAGACTTGAATTAGACATGTAAAGAATAAGACAAGCAGAGTGTATTTTCTACCTTTTTATCCCATCAGAAAAAAAAACTTTTTAATAAATTATAAAACAAGGTTAAACATTCAGCATATTGATAATGCTTCCTAGGCATATGGGCTGTGGTAGTCAAAAAGTTACTTCCAGATGTTTTGTCTGTACCTGCAGCAGACATCTTCAGGACAATGGAGCAAATGGTGTCGCACTCTTGTTTGGCTCCTGGTTGTGTGAAGGCCGTAAGTTTGGTGTTAGTTGGCCAGGAGCCGACCAAGAGGGTGCTACGCCCATTCCCCCACCAACACCAAAGATGTCTGCTGTTGGTTCTCTTAGGCATAGTCCTACCTACTTTTAAGTGGAACTTTTATTTAGAAAATCTTACTTGCAAGAAATCTTTTTCACATTTCATTACTCTGAAAATGATAATCTACTTTACCTAGTAAGAAAACAGAAGAGCTACCTAAGATTTTAGGTAGAATAGAGAAATTAAAACTCATTTCAATCTTTTTTTAAAAAAAATTAAAGGAATATTACATATAATAGAACTTGATTATATTCACTCTTTTTTAAATGAATGTTTTTTTATATCCAATCGAGATAGACCTACAATACACTGCATTACAAAAGACCAATTGATATCACAATTTAAATGGAAAATCAATGTTTTCTCTGTAATTAGTGTTAACAGCAAGTCATTTTTTCCCCTACATAATTGTTTATATGGTGTCTGGGTCTATGTTGACTTTTATGATTCAGGATACTATAATTTTTGACACAACCAACATGCTTTTATGATCTTTCACTCTTTTTCATATTGTTGTTTCAAACTGTTGAACCCTGCTGAAATAATGTTATGTACGTGTACATGACATGAGTTTCAGTGGGCTTAATGAGGAATTAGAAATGCCTATTATTAAGACTAAGACTTTTAGGTAAAAAATTCATGTAGTGCTGCATTGTTCTCATATGCCAAATTACACATGACCTAAAAATAAATAATACTTTTGAGTTTTTGGATATATAATGAAAGATGTGTCAGTTTGGAAAGCAATGGTTTGTCACACATCACATGTTACTGTGGGACATCTACAATATAAATAAAAATATCTTGTAATCTCAAATAAATTGATTGAATGCTGGTGTCTAGTTCCTGTAAAAATGTATTTACATGAAAAACCATTCCCTACTTCAAAGGCTTATAGAGGAGACAAAAATGATCCATTTTTGCCAATGAACATGTGGAAAATTGCATGTAACAAGAGTTTCATGCATTTATACAAGTGGCACCTGCCTCTGATTTTTAGGCAAGTTCATATACACATGGCAGGTACACGGAATCTGTTTGATTACATCAGCACATCACCCTTGAACATCTGTGCATGTGGGGTTGCCTAAAATCAGGGGCAAATGCTACATTTATTAAGGCAGGAGACTGTTATATGAAATTCCCTACCACATGTTCATCAACAAAAAGGGACCATTTTCAACCCCTCTACATGCCCTAAAAGTTGCTAAACTTTAATTTGAGGCATTCTTTAATCTGTGTGTGTTTACATATATTCCTCCATGCATTTCCCTGTGATCAAACACAAGCATTCTGAGATAAGTAATAAACTAGTAAAAATATATACTATTAGTTTTGTTGGGAATTCTGTATTTTTCCATTCTTCCTTTTCTGACATCTTATATGTACATTGAACTACCCATACATGTTACTATACCTATGTTGGTCATATTTTGAAAATTACATTGCTAGTGAGATTTGTTGAACTTGAAATAGCATGTCTCGATTCTTGCTTTAACTAAGCTGATCCCAATACTTGAATTTTGCAAAGCTATGACAACCTGAAGAGAAGTCAGCCAAGAACATGTGTGCTCCAGTTTGACTGTAACATGATTGGCATATTATTCACTCATGGCTATTGTTGATGTCTGCTAGTGTTCCTTGAGTACATCATTTGTCAGCTGACAGGTGTTGCTTCAATAGAAGTCTTTGTGGCATTGAGCATGTCATGTGTCAAAGACACTCGTATGCTTTCTGTTGATGAGTTACAAGGCTGTCATTACACAATTTCAATGCTTTCTCAGTGTTTAGAGAAAGTATTTCTCAATTGTCTCTTCACCAATTTTTTGAGACAATCCATCACAAAAAGACAATTAATAAATAATTTTTGTGTAAAGAAGCCGTCTCATTCCAAAAAAGTACATCATTTTTTTGACTTTCTCACTACCGCTTACACAGTAGAGACAGTTATGTAATGCAGCGCGAAAAACGGCGGATTTTCGGCAGAAAAGCTTATTACAGGGCCCGGTAATGAAAAAAGTGGATAAATCCAGTTGCTAAATTCATATTGTTCTTATTTCATTTTTCTTGTTCGTTTCTTACATTAGAGCTTTTGTATAATGTTTACAAATTAATCTTTTAGAAATCATTTAAAACCTGATTTAAATGCGTCTTTTAATTGAGTTAAATGTGAAAACGAAAAGATGATTTCGCTTTGCATGGTCGTATGAAGATTAATGCGTGTAAAAATAGAGTAATTTTTAGGAATAAAAAAATAGTATTTTTAATTGTTACATTTTTCCATCACCCTTGCCCTACCAGCAAGAAAATGAAAATAATTTTCTTGCTGACGGCATCAAGAATACAAATTTGCAAAATATGTGTCACATACGAATTAGCGGTCATTGTTGCATGTAACGCCACACAAGGTGATAATGACGGCCGCCTTTCGTTTGCATTAAAAACGAATAATTTTATTTACGGCTAAAATGCACATCGCCACCATAGCAACCATAGGAATTTTTACAACATCCTTTCTGTTCAACTGGCAACAGAGGGTTCTTATCTAGATATGTCTACATTTTGTTCGCTATGGCTGCAGTTATAACTTGTACGTTACTGGCAGACTAGTGAGTGGCCTGTAGTTTTTCACCAAAAAGTTGTCTCCAGCTTTGGGTACCAAATACGTGATGCCGCGTGTAGGCCATTCCGGGAGTTCCTTTGGGTTTTCTAAAATTTTATTAACAGCCTTTGGTAGATGAGAATGTAATTTTCTTCTTCTTCTTCTTCTTCTTCTTCTTATTATTATTATTATTATTATTATTATTATTATTATTATATTTCAAACTTTTTTACTAAAGTTAAATAAAAGTTTTTAGGTATTGAAAATAAATTTTGTGCACTTTTTCGGTGCCCCACGTAAGTGGGGGGAGCTGAGACAAGTTGACAAAGCTGCCCAGCCCACCCTCTGGACGCCTCTGCATGAAACTAATGTTTAAACTAGGAACATAAAGGAAATAAAGAAGATTGAAACGGGGCAAATCAAAGAACAAAGTATGAAAAAGAATTGTCTAATAACACAAATCCAAAAATTCTGAAATGAAATTTAGATTTTCTCGTCAATTTTGGAGCTATCCAACTCGCTGAAGAATTGCCACAATGATCCGAGGCGCATCTGTTGCAGAAAGTTTCCGTTCCTCGCAAGCGCGTCGTGCGGTGGTTATGCGCCCCCTGCCCCACGCAGCCAAACAGCTGGCTGGGCGGCGCGCCAGGGCGTCTTCTCGCCCAGAGAGCTGTGCTCCGTGTCACCGCGCCCGCTCACCATCAATGGCTTCGCGCCCCGTTGCGTGCTCAGTTGCGTTCCGCAACATCTCAACCCCACGCAAGGAGATTGCATGGCTTTGTGCAGAGTTCAATTCTTTTGGCGCTCTTTGCTCTCCCTGTACCTCTCTCACACAGCTTCAGTGAAGTGCTCCTAACCCGGCCCTCTGACCCCTACATGAATCCGAGCCTGGTCCTTTCTCCTCCCTTGGCCTCTGTCGTCGCGAGCCGTGCCTTCTCAACGCCTTCTCTTCCTCAACTACTGTAGGCGTTCGAAACGGATTTGCTGGAATATATGCTGGAATATCCATTCCAAAGAAGCTATCATGTTGTCTGAACACGGTAAATTCGATTTTTATCTGCGTAGCAGCTACTGAAATTTCATTTTATCTTCCCAAAATCTTATTGGTGTTCTTATTTTTATTTAAATCAACTGTATCATTTCGAAGCACATCTGATGAAACTGGTACATCTCACGAAAAATGTTTTATAACATTTTTCGCAGAATGAATAAATAATTACGGGGAAATTTTTATGTCTGTAAACCAAAGGATTATATAATAATAATAATAATAATAATAATAATAATAATAATAATAATAATAATAATAATAATAATAATAATAATGTCAATAGTAAAGTTGAAGAAATGGTGTTGGATTTCAGCGCGGTGAAGGAAAAGCAAAGCATGGCCAGAGCCCCCGCTGGCTGGCCGCTTGCGAGCCAACGCCAACGCCAGCACCGACGCCAGCGCCAACGCCTGCGCAAGCGCGCTTGGCGGGAAGGGAACAATGCTCGTCGCCGCTAAATAAAAGCGCTCTGGGCGCCCCGCGTTCTGGGCTGCCTCGCCGCATCTCGCGTTAATTACGAGGCGTATTTATATGCGCGCACCTGGTCACTGCGGCGGCGGCGGCGACGCAGCGCAAGCCGCACAACTGATACCACTTTTATTTACAATACAATTAGCAGAGGAAAAGAAGTCATACAAGAATTCGAATTCACTGTTTATGTGGCAGTGCTGTCGGACCATAAAAATTAAAAATGGAAATGATTCTGAAGCCTGGGCAAAGACCTTACTCTCTGTCCATTGATTGTGGGAAGTCACACGTGGAACGAAATGAAGAGATTACAAGTTACTTTGATGCGGAGCCCTCCGTTTCTTTGCGCAGGAGAGGGAGGCGGTTTCCCCTCCGCTGGGACCGGTAGCGGTAGCTTAGTGCATCAACTGATGTCACTGCAGCGCCTCTAACCGGGAGGTCCTAGGTTCGAGTCCTGACGGCGGCAGGATTTTCGACACTAGCTTTTCAGCTAGGTCGAATTCAGCTGCTGTCTGGAGGAGAATTCTAGCGGCCGGCTGCTCTGATCGGTAGTTTTCCGTGGTTTCTTCGATCAACACCAGGCGAATGCCGGAGCAGTACCCTACCAAACGGGCCACGGACCGCGCGCAATCTGTCCTTCCTCTTCCTTGTCCTATCCTCTCCCCTTAGACACACTTACACTAACATGCAATACACAACTACATATTCCGGGAGACCGGTCGGGAGCTTAGAGCTTGTCCCGGCTGGGGCGGTGCCCCGTTGGTGGGAGAGTCCTGGTTAGGGGGAAACCCCAGTAGCCGACGGTAGGTCGGCGCCGGATCTCGCCATCCAGCGGGGGAAGATCACCGCCATCTCCCGAGAAAAAACATGCACTACACTAACGGGACTAATGACCAAAGCAGTTGACGCGCCCGGAAACACGAAAAATCCAAACCAAACCCTCCGCTGGGAAGGAGATGACCAGGTGCTCGGCCTTTGTCTTAGCCTTCCACGGCCCCCGCCTTGCCCCAGGCCCCAACTTCCTTGCGCCCCAGAAACATTTTTTCAGTAAAAACATAAAATATGTATTATTTTCAATTCAAATTAACCGCCACAAGTTATTTCTGTTGCATGGAGAGGGATTCTGTTTATGTATTGGCGGGGCCGCTTTTGTGTGGGATAACGAGCCCCCGTGGATCCACTGACCCAGGCACTTGTTTTCTCTGGGCACCCCTGGCCACGTGGGATGGGTGAATGTTGGTGAGTGATCCATGGGATGAGCGCTCAATGTGAAACGTGGTTATATGATAAAATAGTCTCGCCGTCTCAAACCCGTAGCCCACGGCTCCACGAATTTGGTCCTAGCTCCCAGCCCCTGCATGTTCTGCTCGTAGGCATCTGAAGCTAGCGCCCAAAAAACAAACTCATCTAAACCATATTTAAAATGAAAGGATAATTTTAGGCTAATTATGTTCTTAAGTAACAAATTTTCAGTTGAGTTTAACTTTTTTTCGGTTTCTTGTATATAAGCCTTTTAGACTAAAACTAGCAGCGTCCATGATTGTGGAAAACCCACTAGAGCCTAAAATTCGGGAAAAGAACACTTAATTAGAATAAAATTATTAAATTTTGATATTTTAATTAATTCAATTGGATTTTAAATTTGGATATGGCTTTGTTGAGTTTGCTTTTTAGGCGCTGCTAGCTTGCTCTTGATTACTGCAATCCAGAAGAGAAAAGCTACCTCGCTGTCGGGTTCGTTGCCGTCCGCCTCCATTCGCAAAGAGAAGCATGCATGCTAGGGAAGCGTGATGGGATAAAATTAGATGCATGTGTGATAAATTTCTCTGTCTCGGAAGGAGTGTTCCGCACTTGCTTTGACGGTTGACGAAAGTTCTGTAGAAAATATCAAAAGAATTCCCAACATTTCAAGAACGTGGAACTAATTAAGCTGACATAGAAATATTTTATTTATTTCATCAAAATACAGGAAAATTGTGGTGCTTTAGAATGACAGACTGATTAGTTTCTTACTTTCTTTAGCCTTCGCTAGCTTCTAGATATTGCCTCTCTCTTTCTTCCCACTACCTACGCATCGGCGCCTAAAAGACGTTTATCACAGTTTCTCAATTTTTCTGTCCTCTAATTGTAGGAAAGAATTATGATTTAAGATTATTATAGAAGAGTAAAATCTGATCCGATATGCAAATTTTCATCGAAAGATTTAGAGCGGTTTTTGAGAAATAGTCGTTCGAGCGTTTCTTTATGTGTATTTCACTCTATTCGTACGAGAAGTTTAAAGAAAAAGTTTGGAGCCATTGTTAAGAAAGTTTTGAAAATGTCCCAGGGGTTTCCTGTAAAGTGCTCCCAAAATTTTACGACAGACGAACAAACAGAAAGGCAGATAGATGTATGGAGGGACGGATAGTCACAGACAGAGGTCCGGTGATATACACGGACGGACGTTTTGAAAAGAAAAGGAAAAATAAGATACTAGTGGACACCAAAATGTATTTCCTTTGAAATCTCGAAATCGATTTTCCTCAGCATTACATAACTTTCTCTATACTACGGGTATTACTCCGTATATACTTACGTAAGCGAGAAAGCGAAAATATGTGGGACGATCGGGAGAGAAGTAAAATTACACTTGTCTCGGTGCACCTACCGCCGCGCCGCCCAGAGGAGGACGGATCAGTACTGAGCGTTGGACACGTTTCTATCCTCGAGTGTCTAGATTTGTGGAAAACACGAGATTGGAAAAGTTGTCGACGAATTCGACTACTAAAATCTTCTCTAATCTAAACATATTAAATAATAACAAAACTGAAATGAAAAATGCTAAGAAGGAATGACTTTGAAGAAGCGGACGAAATCTATGATATAGTTCTAAGTAAATTATATAAAAGGAAAATTTTATTATGTTTTTAATCACACAAAAAAGTAAGTAAAGTTTAGAGTCGTGTGCTTTCAAATTAGAAAATTATAATTTTCTGAAAGTCTAGATGAAGACAGGGATGGTAAAGGTATTTTAACAGTGCAGGATTCGAATATAGAAACACGCGAAGTGTAAAGTTTTCGAATGTCGTATATTCTCGACCTGATCCTTAGTAGGTACAGTGTAGATTGCAGGCTCGTGGGAAGACGTGTCGGAGGCGTTCCTTTATCGCCCCTAAAAATATGCTACAAACGCCCACCCCACCCCCTGTGCGAGCGTTGGCAGCGCCTCGGCGTACCTGCGACCCACACCCAGGCCCCTGCCGCCCGCGGGAGCACGCGAGGGCGCCAAGAGGCTACGGCGAATCAGCTGGTGGACAAGGGATCAAACTGACCGAGGCGCCTTGTTGGATCCACAAAGTGCTGTCTTAGCTTCCGTTTCTTCGTTTTGAAAGCAGTGGCTCATAGGGTTGAATCAATCCTTGTCATGAGGAAACCTGTTTCATACGGTCGATATTTGTCAGTGCTGTTCTACGCGACGTGTGCTTTCCAGGGTTGTGATCAACACGAAAGCCCACAGGTGTTGATCCAGAGTAGTTACAGAGGGAAGGCGTAATATTGACTACTTCATAATAATGATTTAGATGAACCCAATGTATGTAAATCCTCATCCTCAGTATATATAACAAAGCAAAGCAAGAATAAAACTTTATTCCACTACCTTCAGCCTGTCTTTAACGTTTTATTAGATTTTTTGCCCAGATTTTATTTTAGACAGTCGTATACATATTGAAAAACAAAAATATGTTTTGGTATGTGACTGTCTAAAATGAAATTGGACAAACAATCTAATCAAATAAAACTTTATATTTTATAAATTAACTTATTTTTAAAAAAATATTAATTATTTACATTTTTTAAATTAAATTACAATGTACTAGACTCAGGGGAAGTGGAAAATCTAATGAGATCCAATTGCATCACCGTATTGCTAATTCGCTGCGGATTGACTTTCGACCCATTGTGTACTTTGAAGGAAGTTTGTTTCAGCCTTCTGGGAGTCGTGACGTGCGCCTTACCTATGGCGAGCAGCGGAGTTGTGCTTGTGAGATGGAGCCATTGTGTGAACTTTGTGTGTGATTGCAGATGAACACGGTGTGGGTGTCGTGCCTGGGGGAGAACCCCGCGGATAAGGAGAACATCGGCCCCATCGAGTACATCCCGCGCCGGGGATTCCCCGGCTACTTCTACCCGTACGAGAACTCGGAGGGCTATCTCAGCCCCATCATCGCCATCCACTTCAAGCGGCCGCGCAGTGAGTACTATCCCCACCCCCACCCCAGACACACAGAGGGGCCACCCTCGTAGCAGGCGTCTTTCCTTCAAAATTAACGTTGTGCCCTTTTCAAAACTTTTCCCCTTGAAATAGATTACCAGCAGTCATAATGAAAAAATCTTTGCTTTTCTAACACAGAACCACTTTATCCGTTCACGCTGGATACCACACGAATAGCACATAAAGCGAAAGTTTCTTAACGCCAAAACCGTAAACACTGTACTCGAGGGAACGTGGGAGAAAAAGCCACCTGCATCCACCACAAAGCGAGGTGATATCTGAGCGACTGGCGGATGGCAGACGCGCCAACGTATTTGTCCTCTCGACATACGCTGGTGACGTCTTTAGCTGCTCAAGTGCATCTATGGCAAAATGGATTCACTTTAACGAACGAAAGTCCCCTTCCTTGTGTGATACTTCTGAACTTTTGGTTATCAATTCAATAATCCGTAAAAAAATCATAATTTCCAGAAAAAATACCATTTTGTTTACGTACCTCGTTTTTATCCAGTGTTTTGTGAAAAGTTTGTGATAAATTTCCCACGCGTGGTTGCGCTTCGAAATGTAATGAATAGTCGGATAGAAACGGTTGCACTATTTTTAGTTTGCCACCTTCGCGTTTCGGTAGCCAACTGAAAACAGCTCAAGGAAGCGCAGACCTTATTTCTTACGGACTGCAGTGAGGGTTGATCGACGTAGAAAAAGGTTGGTCACGTTCAACACACACCTTCCATAAAGTCCTGAAAGTCCATGTCCTGGAGTAACTTGGCTGGGAAAGACCTGAGAGGTCAGTCAGCCGAATTCACTCGGGAGTCATCGGAAAGTCACACAGGTGTTAAGACATCGTTTGGTTTCTCTCAATTGAGTAAAGGAAAGGAAAGGCCACTTCCGAGGCACCAAAGGGCTGCAGCGTTATTTGTTCTAGGGTAACCCAGGGGCAGTGTCCTTTCGCCAATCATGTCATGTTAAGTGTACGTTAGTTACATGGGATTTGATAAAAACGCCCAGGGTTTGAGGTGTAACTTCCACAGCAACGCTGCATTCCTCTTGTGCCTGCCAGGCACTTGAGGTTTCAGCCTGAGAATTGCAGAGCAACGCTGCTCGAGGAGAATGTAGAAGAAATCCAGGATGATAACAAGGGGGACGCCACGCCACGCCGCGCCGTGTCGTGTCGCAGGCAGTGTTGCCAACGCTGCCCATGTCGTGGCAGGGCGGGGCGGGGTGGGGCGGGGCGCCCGCGCTGTGGGCGTGGCGTGGGCGGGCGCTGAGCGGATGTTGCGGGCTGTTGCAGCGGGCATCCTCATCAACATCGAGTGCCGTGCGTGGGCGCGCAACATCGAGCACAACCGCGCCGACCGCGTGGGCATGGTGCATCTGGAGCTCATGATCGACTAGCGACCGTGGGAGCCCTCCCACATAGTGAACGGACATAGACAAGATATCTTAGGTTAAGTTCTCTAATAAGGACGAATCTCTGAACATGTGCTCCTTTCCTAAGTTGTTCGAGAGGAGACACATTCCATGCAGCTTGTGCAGAGTATTATTTATTCAGGGAAAATCGCTATAAACAGTGACTACATATAGAATTATATTTTTAATTAGATGCTGAAATTCTGAGATTGTCGAGACTACAGCAAGGGAAGAGCTTCACCCCAAGTTACGTTGCAGCAACCAGTACAAAGATTGAGACGTGGGTTTGGTGACGCGGTTCATTGGGCTGCAACGTGGCCTTTCGGTGTAAGGCTTTGCCTTGCTAGAGTTAGTTTTGTGATGATATTTGCTAGTCCTTTTATGTGACTGAGCTCCACCAACAAGTTGTCATTAGCTTTGTTGAATATACTGAGTAATGAGAAATATTTTTGGAAAGGTTTCCAGAGTGAGTAAATATAAAAGTGATATATTGTTTGAAATTATGGAAATTTGTGTGAAAACTAGCGATTCCTACAATTCCGTCTCAACACTCATGTGCCTTTGTATTTTCGTCCTAATGCAGAGTGATTGCTGTCTCAATGTATCAAGCAGAACCAGCCCCCTTGTTCTCAGTGTAACGTCACTCAAAGAAGCATCCAAAGATCGAACAAAAAATGTGCAGTGAGAAAACAACGCAGTGCTGCAAAGAACGTAGATGCATCCTCTTCATTGTAACATTCCAACAATAGAAAATTTTGTGGAAGTGGTATGTGAGATGAGTATTCTGTGCGCGCGTTTTCTAGAGCTCCTGTACACCGATCGCCTCTCTTTCAAAGACAATTGAATTGAATGCGCAACAAGCGTTTCGACAGTTTTTTTTTTTTTTTTTTTTTTGTTAACAAGAAATGTTGTCCCTCGAGTTAGTGAAACTGTTTGCATAGGAAAACAAACTATAAATTTGATCTGATAGTCTCGCTGACGTAATAGCAGACTCCCCTCCACTTGCATCTAGAGAAATTAGAGCTCAAGAAAGCGTGCGCTTTCGTAGAGAAAAAATATTAAATCAAAAGAAATCCTTATTTTCTTGGCAAAGCATTCCATTTGCTACATTCCTTTATTTTAGATTATATTATGAACTTTGTAGATACGAAAAAGTAAATTATTTAGTGAATTATTTCAAGGATCATTATTGCTTCTTAATTATTTTTTCTATCAATAAAGTCAATAGCACATCTGAAAAATATGCTCTTACCTCGGAGAGTCCCGCAGGTCTAAAGTGAAATGGACGATAAAAGTGAATTAATTCTAAATATTGTTGCAGTACCTGCATCAGTGTTAGTCAAGGAATGCATCTGTGCTTCCAAAATGAAATGCTCGAAGGGTGAAATTACCAAATAACAAATGAGATTACTTCACACTGCAGAGTATCTAGATGTTAATCCAGCAGCAAGCAGCTGGTTTTATTTGTATTTCCTTGTTCTGATTGTAGAGAATGTTGCTTAAATAAAGTGGTAAAATTGTCACCAAAATGTAACATTTCTTACAGTATGTACAAAGTTAGAGATGTAACTCAATATTTTGTTCACACATTTGGTCCAATTTTTTATTTTTTTTTTATTTATTTATTTTTTTTTATTTACAGAAAAGAAAGGCCTTCAAATGTTATGCATTCAGATATGTCTATTCCTGAACACGAACTTAGGAAGAAAGATTTACACATCTAAAATACCTTACTGAAATATTGGAACAATGTACTAATGAAACTCCATGACTAGTCATGGGAGGAGTACCAGTCACACATTGCACATTGTTTTGCTACTGATTAATACTTGTAAGATTTGTCATCTTTGGCTATGATTAGTCTTTACTGTTCTGTCTCCGTTTTTAGAACTAGCCTTTCCATCTCTTTTGTAGGGTGTTTACCGTTTCTCTTTCCAGTCGCTCGTATACAAAAAAATATTTTTGAAATCTTTTGTCGTCCATTCTTACCACACAGAAGAGTCATTTTGCAAAGCAGTGTTCCTTCAGCGTTCCTAACACGGTCAGTCCGAGCTCGACCGCTCGCCTACAACAGGAGCATCGTATAAGCGACTCTGGAAGTTCTCTCGCCACGTGCAGCGGTGCGATGTGACCTGCTCTGAAGCAATCAGCGTGCGAGGATTTGTTTACTTTTTCGCAGCCAGGGTTCAGCGTTGCCGCTAATCTGGCTCACACGAAGTCGCTTGAGAAGCGCACAGATTCCTGTCATCGGCAGTATCAATGCGAATGAAATATGTCTCTGCCGATACGCGCCAGACCAGTTAGTGTGTCTCTTCCAAGAGCTTCATAGCAGTGGTTGGAGGCTGTGGGTTTCGTGATTACTGCGTCCCACACGTCGCGCAAACACGGAGTTGTGTTAAAGAGCCAGGCTCGCGAATTTGTTTATCGTTTACGCGAATATTTCGAGGTAGAGAAGGCGAACGAGGGGACATCGGGGGGAGGATCTCGGTGTACGTCCATTGCCTACGGAATAGAGGATGAAGCCACCTGACGCATCAAGTTTTCAACGCGGTTTGGGAGGCGATAAGGGTCGGCAGTAGCGAAGTTTATGAATATGGTATCAATGTGTCATCGCCTGTCGGTAAGTGTTAATGTTTTGAGATTTCATTTATCTGACGTGTAGGTGGTGCCATGTGCGTAGTAATGTGTGGCAACAGCGCATCGAACTGTCAGTCGCTTAAATGATGCCCCTACTGTAGTAGCGAGGATGAGAGGCTGCCTGGAACACTGTTTGACGAGGTCAAACATTCGCCGCTCGCGCTGCCCGCAGCAAGACGGCCTTTCCGGCACATTCTACGAAGGCCTCTGCCACTCGCCGAATGTGTGGAGTCGCAAAAGCCTTTTTTGAACCAAGATACTCACACATACCCCGGGAGAAGAAGCGATAAGTTTATAAGCCGTCATCTCTGAAAGTGTTGAACCAACATCGATGTAATATTTCTGTTAGCTTCGTTTCAAGGTCTGGAGCGCTGTATGAAATAAGACAATAAATACAAATACATTTCCAAAATATATAATTTTTCTGAACATTTGATGCCTACAGTTGCATCAGACACGAGTTGGTCAAAAGGAATAATTTATCTGGGCGTCACTGGATAGTGTCAGAACTCTTGAAGTTAAAGGTTAATGATTTTGTGTTTATTCATAGCATACATATACAAGTATATTGCCATTGCTTAAGGGTTATACTAGGAACGCTCTGAAAGTGGGGAGAGGGAACTTGCCCCTACTTAATTGGGGTGCCGGATTTTCGCTTTCAAAACGAAGTATTTCTAATTCGAATTAACTTTATTTCTGTTTCCTGAAAAAAAAATTCTGTGTATATATTGGGAGGTAGTTTGACTATTTTGTTTTAGGGGGCTCTAACCTCATGACTGTTTTCTATGGATCCCCCTAATGGATTTACAAATATTTTGTGAACTCGCGTTTTTACGAACGCTATTGATGAGAGATTTCTTACAATTACAATACAAACGAATCTTCACACTTATTTTTATCCACTTTTCACGATGGGAATCCTGACAAATTTCGATGATGAAGTTCACTCTTAGCCGGAAAGTTGTTGCATTTTAACACAATTTTACAAATGAACCATCTGCCCTAACGGCGCCAATGAAAAAGGGAGAACTTCCGTCGGTGCGGCGGTTACTCAGGCGCCAAAAGTGCACGAATACATTTTTATAATTAAAGATAAATAATGAAATTCTAGGAATCAACAAAAAACTACGTCCTGTTCTTCATCCAACTTTGCATCAAGAATTAGTAAGTATTTTTCATTTCAATTAGCGTTGTATGTCTATTTTTTAATTTTAAACATTTTATTATGGCGCATGCTGCAGATTCTAATGTTCAATGTTCGGGCGGGCGATCAGCGGCATTTCGTCCCTGGGCCGGCGCGGGCAGAAGCCCCTCGCTTCGCGCCGCATTCTGAGAAAAGCGTAGGGCTGTAGCGCGCTCTGCCCAATCCGCATGTTAAATGATATGAATAATGGAAGAAAAAACATTGGATTCGGTAAACTTCATTTTCTTTATCGTTTGCCTCAATATTCGATCATTAGACGAAACAAGTATAACCGTGTGACATGACGAGACGCATGAGAGAGAAGGGCATATTTCCAAAGTAACTGAGATTTGCAATTAAAAATAAAACATTTCTCAACTTATTTACTTAGTGTAAATAATTGAGTACGGTAGAAATTCCACACCTGGTGCTCAAAATGTCCGATTAACGAAAGAATTCCCGAAGTTTTTCTCCTTCCTCTTCTACGTTTTTGAAGTGCTTAATTCTACTTTAATATTTGTACCTTGAGAAATGACGGCTCAAAAAAAAGCAATCAAATCAATTTAATCAAAATCGATGGCGCCATTTTTTTAAAACGTCCCTAGGGCTTAATGTAAAGTACCCCCCAAAATTAAAAAATCGGTTTCAAATTCAAGAGATCGCGACACCAGCCAGATCGATTGGGGAATATCAATTTTGGAGAAAATCGGCTGACGATTTAGCCGCTAGCGTTGTTCACAGACAGACGGACATGTTTTGCTGTCAATCGATTTTTCGGCGTCAAGGACCCACAAAACATGGATTTGTCGTCACGTGTTAGAGTTTTTTCTAAATATAGATCTGGATTTATTCAGATTTTCGTTTGGTACCAGCGCCCGGCAATAAGAGTTTTTCTGCATATAATTCGCCGCTTTTTCCCGCAGCATTAAATAATTTTCTATTCTTAAGAATTATCTTCTTGAGACGAGAAAGTAAAAGTTAGAGACCGTACAAATCTGACAATGTAATCCAAGATTATACACATTACGTACTGGTTTTTGATATGGATATCTCTTGTCCTCGACAGCGATTGGCTAATAGTGACATAATTGAGCATGGAGAAAACAAAGGCGAATGAGATTCTTTGAGAAACCAGATGGTAGGATCCCGCGAAGCCTTGTCTTCGTGTTACTCCGTAGTGATGCTCTATTTCTTTTTATCTCAAAACATACTTTACGAAATATTTATGAATTTATTCTACATTTTCGTTTCATACCTAACATTATCTGTTAGGATTTACAGATAAAAGAAAAGATAAAAGAAAGTCGTCTCCCATTACATTAGCAAAATATTTATTACACTTAATGAGGTGAGTACGTAGATATTCCAAAACAAGTGATTATGTATTCGCTTCCATCCATACAATTTTAGCACTTGATTTAGTTACTTTTATAATTGTATTGTAATTTTAAGTGGCTTGAATTCTTTGGGCACTATGTGCTTAGCGGCGCTCCCCTCCGTTCGCACCAATCTTTGTAATCAAATCCTAGTGCATGATTGGATGAGTAGGTGTGGTTGTGGTCTATTTGTACAATATACTTGTACGTAAAGAGCAGGAAAAGATCTTCGAATGAGAGACAGAATAATCATATTCTGGGTGGGGATTTTAATGCAAGAACGGGGAATACATGAGGTAGGAAAATAGTTGTCTTGGATTTAATTTCGATGGGAGGAGTTAGGTGGTCTAAGAACGCGACTATAAATATGGCTGTTAAATTTCTGAAATTGTTGAATGAGGGTGGCTTACAGTTAAGAGCAATATGGAGTGGGATGGGGAAATGAATTTTCTAGGAGGGAAGGGAAAGGGTCGATCATATGTTAGGTGATTTCGGAAGATGGAGGATTAAAAATCATGAACTAGTAGTAAATAATAAAGTTAATTTAACTTGCCAATAGTAGTTGTTTTGAGTTTGTATAGACAAGGAAGAGAAGAAAGAGGATAAAAGGTGCGGAAGGAAAAGGAGATAGTTTGAGAGAGAAATGAAAAGGGAGAATTGTATCTGTTTGTGTAATAGATAATGGAAAGAAAAGTCATTTTGGAAGGGAAAATGGTGAGGATGTAGGTTGTGTGTGGCGAGAGGATTGGAAGATATATTATATGGGGGGATGTAGTGATGTTAAGATGAATATAAAAAATGTAGTAAAGTTAAGATGAAAAAAGAGTGAGGTAATACTTTCAGAGATGGTCAAAAAATAAGATAAGGAGAGAGGATTTTCGAGAAAGAAAAAGGAGTTGCAAGGCTTGTGTACAAAGAAGAAAAGGGTTAAGGAGGAAAAGGATAAGATGGAAAAGAAGAATGCTGAAACAGAGAAGCAGATTTGGGAGATATTGAGAAGGGAGAGAGAGAGGTTCAGAACAAGATTAGGAAGGGGAACCCGTGTGAGTAAATAGTAAGCGACCTTCAAAGGTTTGGAAGAAAGAGATGTCAACGAGTTGGCAGTTGATCAGGAAGAAAATTAGAACGTGATGGAAGGATGAGATATGGGAGGTCATTTGAGGGTTAAAGAATAAGAAAACAGATGAGTCATAGGGTATTCAATACACTTTGGCTTTATGCTGAGGAGGAAGGTGTAAGACTGGCAGAGAAACTGTTTCATAGAGAGATCGGCCAGGGAGCGGTGCCAGAGGAATAGGAAGATGGGATTACAGTGCGACCCATTTCCCTTCAATATTTACATTGCGGACATGGAAGTAGTGTTTAGGAAAGGGCAGAGAGAATGATAGATTACAGGCAACCAGAGTTGAATGTGCGGAGAAGCAACGTGAAGTATTTTGGTAAGGCAAGGAGGCAGGGGCGGATCCAACCGATTATTTTGGAGGGGGCCATCATAGATTTGTGTTAAATAATGAACATTTATTATTATATTGTGTATTATTTTTGCAGTGCATATGGCCCTATAAATATTTTTTTCTATAAGTACATAATTGTAACAAATATTTTAATCAATTTTGCCAAATAGAAGAAGGAAACAAACAAAAACTGTGGCCTTTTTTTGGGGGGGGGGATGTCCCCCCCTGGATCCGCCATTGCTAGGAGGAAGGAGAGGAGTAAAGAAGATGAAATGAAAAGAGAGGGCGACAGCATGTTTCCGTGTTTAAGCGAGAGGGGATTTTGTGTTTAAAGAATCGGTGGAATGTAGAAACATGTTGAGAATTACAAGGCTAGTGGAGATTCATCAGCATGTACTGTTATAAATTGTAATACCATGATTTCCGTTCATAGTAACACACGTCTGCACTCGTTTGCAAAATGTATTACCAATTGTAGCGCATTATGCGTGAAAATTTAATTCATGTAAAGATAAAACATGAAAATTCGACTATGCAAAACAGATTTTTTTAATGATTTCATTTAGTTCGAGCAGAAATGACACGAAAACTACTAAAGTTTTTTGAAGAAATTGTACATGATCTTATTTAAAAAGCCAGTTTTTTAGAACAAATTTCATTTAAGACACAAATCTCTACCTTCAATATTGTTACTACTACTGCTTCCGCAGTGTAGAAAAAGCATTCCAATGTTGCGGGAGAAAACGGCGAATTTTCGACCGAAAAACTCTTATTGCGGGGCCCTGGTTACGAAGTGGATTGTCCCTATGTATTGTAAATTACATTCTGTAACACGTTGTGTCGTCAGAATCCATGTTTGGGTCCTTCACTCCGAAAAACCAATTGACGGCAAAACGTCTCTCCGTCTGTGTGAACAACGCTAGCGGCTAAACCGTTCTGCCGATTTTCTCCAAAATTGATATCCCCCAATCGATCTGGCTGATGTCGCGGCTCTTTGAATTTGAAACCGATATTTTAATTCTGGCGGGTACTTTACATGAAGCCTCTGAAATATTTTCAAAATAATGGCCGCAAGGTTTTTATTTAAACCTTGTTATTGGATAGTGAGAAGGATGTTTAAGAGAATGACGCTGGTCTCATGTTCGTTGTACAACCTAATTTTTCAAAAATAGCAAAAAATTCAAAATTTTGTCGGCATCTTCCTACAACTACAACCATAAAGATAAATACTTTTTTTTCTTAATGAAATGTGCTCATGAAAAACAGATCAAAAAACAATGTCATGTTCAATTTTTCAAAAAACGAGTATTTATTGCGAAATTTTGTGTCAAAAATAGGACATTTTTATTTTTTTAACCAATTTTTCTTAAAAATTTTTTTAAAACTAAATTTAAACGTTGGATATTGTAAAGGACGCCTAAGAGAAAAGTGCAGGTGTCATGTTTGTTAAAACACTGATATTTTGAAAAAGTTTTTTAAAAAATTAAAATTTTCGGCATCATCTTACGACTACAACAATGAAGATAGAATTTTTTTCTTAATGAAATGTTTTCATAAAAAATAGCTCACTAACCCTTTCAGTGCTAATGCCGGATATATCCGGCGCAAGACTTTTGTGCCACGAGTGCTAATGCCGGATATATCCGGCGCGGGTCGGTCGTGCCATGAGTGCTAATGCCGGATATATCCGGCGCACGATGTTTCGTCTGCTTTCTGATTTTATTCCTAGGGAGCAGTACAAGCTATTGGCTTGGCACGACATCTACAGCTTCCTAAAAGTACTAAGTAGCTGTAGTATTTTTTCTGACCAATAGAGGGAGCATAAGGAGTGTTTAAGCCGAATTCATCTGCCCGTCGTGCGTGGCGGAGGCCGGCGGCCGGCCGGCCGGCGTTGACTGACAAAGGGAGTCGCTCGGTACTTGGACCGCGCGCAGGTCAAAACATGCGAAATTATATGGCTCCAGCACCCTCCACCAAGGAGGGTGCTGGGGCAATAAAATTCTCTGTGCAAAATCTACCCATCCTGGTTTTTGTGCCTCACTTTGTGTTGAGATTTCTTGCTGTGCGTTCGCGTTTTTCTGAAGTATTATTACATTCGACTTGGGCTTTGATTTTGGTTGCATTCTCTGGATTTCTGTTATTTTCTTATTTCACCTATATATTTGAACTCTGGCTTCTCTTCTGGACACGATTTTTGACACTGGATTCTGCATTACGGCTTATTATATAATATTTTATCTCGATTTTCGGCTTTGTATTTCGGCGTTTTGATTTGCGGATATTGGATCATGGCAAAACGTCGTGTGTATACATTTTAAATCATTTACTGCCTTAATTTTTTTTTTGGAAAAAAGATTTTAAAAAATTAAAAAAATATAAATAAATTTTTAAAAAATATTTCTAACTTCGCCAGTGCCGGTCCAAAGCCCAGATCAAAAAGAAGGATGGGAAATATAAGC
>BLKR01015178.1:0-98546 GCA_011170035.1 Teleogryllus occipitalis | reverse complement strand
GATGGAACTTTATGTACGCACCTTTCCTACTCTTTGCCCATTGCACATGGAGTTCAAGGATCGATTTTAAGCCTTATTTTCTTCTTAGTATACGTAAATGATTTGCCCTCGACGATTCGAAACGGAAAAACAGTTCTCTGTGCGGATGACACGAACATCCTTTGCAATAAGGAAACCGTAAATAGTACAATATCAG
Organism: Teleogryllus occipitalis; assembly: GCA_011170035.1. NCBI lineage: Eukaryota > Metazoa > Arthropoda > Insecta > Orthoptera > Gryllidae > Teleogryllus > Teleogryllus occipitalis. The sequence continues at coordinate 98,350 of BLKR01015178.1, read as the reverse complement.
ATGTTTCAAATTGGTTCCGAAATAATAAATTAATAGTAAATGGAAAAGAAAACGGTTTTAATGCAGTTTTCCATTTCAAATAAACAATTGGGTGCTTCATTAAAAATAAACGGTGTACCATTGACTGATGTTAAGGCAACAAAAATTTTAGGTCTCTCAATTCAGTCAAACCTTAAATGGAACGTCCATTTAAATGAATTGAACACAAAATTAAGTTCATTATGCTACGCGTTCAGAATTCTTTCAAATTCAGTCAGTCTTCTTTCTGCTCGTTGTGTATATTTCGCGAATGTTCATCCCCGCCTGAGATATGGCATAATATTCTGAGGAAATACATATTATAGTTCCCAGACTTTTAGATTACAAAAAAGAATTGTACGAATAATAACCAAATCCCCCCCACGTAATTCTTGTCAGCCTCCCTTCATTAATCTTGGAATTTTACCATTACCTTGTGTGTTGATTTACGAATCAGTGTTTTTTGTCAAAAATGACTTGCTAAAGGGCGAGCATATATTTTCAGAAAATGCCCATGTCTATTACTATAACACTCGACGTAGAAATCATATTCATCAGGTGACAGTATCAACAGGTCATTACAAAATATTCACATACAATACATGTACATTATTTTACAACACTTTGCCAGATGATATTAAACGATTAAATTCGATAGAAAAGTTTAAATCCCAAGTGAAATCGTTTCTGCTGCATAAGTGTTTCTATACAATTAGAGACTATACTGAGCATCACAAAGATATTAACATTAATTTTAACAGTGATATTTAATGTATTATTTAAGATTTGCACTGTTTAAATGTAAACAACCTGTAACAAGTATTGTACTGCAGCTTCAATGACCCCCATCTCGATTAGGTTTTTCGTCCAGTTTCCCTGATCCATTGAGCAAATGCTGAGATGGCCCCTTGTTTTGCTTCTGGACATAAATGTAACTTCATTTTCTGTGCAAGTCTTGTAGATTTCAGTGGGAAATATAGTTATTCAAATTATCGTTTCCATGTTTTCGCGGCAGGAAGTATTATTCCTTGACGAAGGACATCATGGATGAGAGCCCAAAATTTATTACTTATTTATCCTTGAAAATAGATTTTATTACATGGGACCTTTTTTTAATTAATTCAAAATTCAAGTAGTATATGACTTAGTGTGGGGATTACAGAATTTTGAAAATATGCACGTATGATAATGTGCATGTATCATAGGAAACAGAGGTCATCGCAAGGGCTCCGTGGGCGCTGCGCCCTGCCGATCGGCTCTGCTTGTCAACGCGGGACTAACGTGCGACCGCGCGCGGGGAACCCGCAAGATAAAAATAGTTTCTAAGAAGTGGCAGTCTACAATCACATGATGGGTAAAGGGTTTTGAAGATAGGAAATTACCGGAAAGGTACTGAAAATCACAAGGGTACAAAATTGTCTAAAAACAAAACTGTTCATGAAACAATAGAGATATTTTGCACCCTTGAACGTTAAAGCAATCGAAAGCGCTACGATCTGCGCATGCTAAAATGAGGTTTCCCGCTAAGACGAGCAACAATTCTCTGATAAAGCCCGGGGTCCAAATTCTTCCATGCAACCCCTTTCGAGTTAAACATTAACATGAACGTAACCGTTCTGAAATGGGAAAAATGAAAACGTACCTTGCATACGTCAAAGTGTAGCTCTATTTGAACTTCAGTTCGAGTCTTCTTTCTCATTGAATTCGTCAAAAAGTAATCGGTGGAACTCTTCCTCGCCTTCTGCACACTTTAGCTTTACAAGTTTTTTTCTCAATAGAGAGGACCGATAGATTTGAAAGTTTTTGTTGTCTCTGAGTATTTCTGAAGTACGTGTGAATTCTCCTAAGAGCAGAAAAATAACGTTCAGCACTTGCACTGGATATAGGTATTGTTGCAATTAGAGCACAAAGCTTATAAATTTCTGTGAACGCAGAGGTCGACAATCCAGTGGTCTTCAAGTACGAGAGAAGTTTTGAAATCCCCATTGAAAGGTATTCCTCTGTTGAATATGCCACAATGAGTTCACTTGTGAAACGAACTAAATCAAAATACTACCCACAGCTGTCTGAAGGTGTGTGTCAACTAGAGAGTAACTAGCGCGAGCTAGTCTCGAAAGAAGCTTGCATTACCGTGTCCACTTGCGAGCGAGTCGCGGAAATTGCTGCCTCTCGAGAGTGCACCCGCGGCTCACTCTCGGGATTACCTATCGGATGTCTGTCCACTAGAGAGCAGTGTACTAACTCGCGAGAAGCGAAGTTAACTTCTGATCAGGTTAAGAGGGATGCGAACAAGAGAGCGGCTGCGGCATTTATTATACGTTTCTTCGCGAAAGAAAAAATAAGCATATGGGTGAGAAAGTGGATCGTCCGTCGACCACAGATGGGTGCTTGCTCGACACTCGTAAAGGAATTGGAGGATGCTCAATAATTCCTATTTTTTTCAGAATGACTGCTGTCGAGTTACAGCATCTCATCGAATGTGTTGGGCCAGCAGTAGCCAAAAACAACACTAAAATGAGAGATGCAATTAGTGCTCGGGACACGATAATGGCTACGATGAGTTTCCTCGCCTCAGGTAACTACTTAATTTTTTTACCCAAACCTAACTTTAACCCCCTTTTGCAATTGCTTCAATTTTATTGTATCTATTGGCTGGAAAAGTGTTAAAAGAATTTAAGATCAATGATGTGCCTGTTGACATAGTGTTTTGACTTTTATTTCCATGTTAATGTGAGCAATATTTAATTTAATGTGAATGCGAAAACTTCTAATCTACAGAGGTGAAAACGTTTTGTACAATTTCTTTTTAATTCTAGGTGCATTTTATAGCTACATGCAAAACTTATTCCGTACCTTAAATTAAGCCACTTTTTAAAAAAGGAAACAAAAATGAAATTCAAAATTACCGGCCAATTATTCTTTTGTCAGTTTTCTCAAAAATATTAGAGACTTTTCTATACGCGAATGGAAACCTTTCTCAGAAAAAACGAAGCGTTTTCAGACTAACAACACGGTTTTAGGAAATCAAAATCTACGGAAACCGCCATTTTTTCTTTCCTAAAAGATGTTGCTTCATCAATGGACAAAAATGAAGAACCATTGGGTTATTTTTAGATCTTTCGAAAGCTTTTGACGTTATTAACCATAGCATCTTGCTCTCAAAATTACCTTCTTATGGAATTCGTGGTATTGCCCTAGATTGGATAACCTCGTACCTTAAACATCGATCTCAAAGAGTAGAAATACCGTACTGGCACGAAAGAACATTATTTACTTATCTCTCCAATTCTTTGCCAATTGAACATGGGGTCCCACAAGGTTCGATCTTAAGTCCTATCCTCTTTCTGTTGTACGTAAACGATATGCCCTCATCTATTAAAAATGGAAGAACAGTTCTGTTTGCCGATGACACGAATGTTTTTTGCAAAAAAGTAACAATAAATAGTACAATTTCAGAAGTTTCAAATTGGGTTTGTAATAACAAATTAATAGTTAACGAAGGAAAAACTGTGTCAATGCAATTTAGCGTTTCAAATCGGCAATCGTATGCCATTAAAAATGAACAATATGCAATTAGCTGATGTTAAGATAACGAAATGTCTCGGTCTCCTAGTTCAGTCAAACCTCAAATGGAATGTACATATAACAGAATTAAACAATAAATTAAGCTCATTATGTTACGCATTCAGAATTCTTTCTAATCCTGTCAGCCTTCATGCAGCTCGTGGCGTGTATTTTGCAAATGTACATTCCCGCCTGAGATATGGCATACTTTTCTGGGGAAGCTCATCCTTTAGTTCCCAGACATTTAGATTGCAAAAGAAAATTATCTGAATAATGAAAAAATCCCATCCACGTGATCCGTGCAAGCCTCTTTCGTTGAGCTTGGAATCTTACCAGTGCCTTGCCTATTTATGTATGAGTCTGTAGTATTTGTCAAAACTGACTTACTTAACGGTGGGAACTTATTTTCATGAAATACTGATATTTATAGTTACAACACTCGACGAAGAAATCATGTTCATCAAGTGTCAGTATCAACAGCTCACTACAAGAAATCCACATACAATACATGTACGTCACTTTACAACGCATTGCTAGATGAAATTAAACAATTAAAATTGGTACACAAATTTAAGTTAAAAGTAAAATCTTTTCTGCTGCAAAACTGTTTCTATACAATTAGAGAGTATACTCATCGTCAAAAAGAAAAAAGTTTACTTTAACAAAAACAAGATATAGTATAATGAATTAGTTTACATTTGCATTGTATAATTAAAAAAAGACTCAATATGCCTGACAAATAATGTACTTCCGGGTCAATGACCCCCATCTCGATCGGGTTTGTGTCCAGTTTTCTTTCCTTTTGCTTGTAGTGGTAGTAGAGCTTAGGGTGAGTTTGTATTTTGTTAAGAATACAGAAAAATCAAATCTGTTTGTTCCTTTACCGTTAAAAATAAGTTATCTATAATTTGGCAACGAAAATATGCAGTTTTTGAAATGTTAATCCCTCGCTTTTTTAAATTTGTTATTATTATTATTTTCATCTTTCAACTATTAATAGTTAAATTGTTGGGAAGGGATTCTGAAACTCAAGAAAGCGTGCGCAGATGATTTTCTCCCCCATACGTCACATACAGGTTTTGACTGTTTTTGACTAAATAAATAAATACCTGTACAATTGGAAGAATAGTATTGCAAGTAACTATAGCAATGAATGAATGTATGAAGGAGCAGTATTTGAAGATATGCGTTTTATTGTAAATGTGATGGGTATTAAATAGATGTAGCAGTTGCAGCATTGGGAGGTGCCATGCTGCGAGTGCGACTACATACGGGGATCAGAACGGGTTTCAGGGGATTGTTTGGCTTTAGGGGAATGATAAACAATATGCAATGAGAATAAATAAATTTAATTGCATAATAACTTCATAAATACAACTGGTTGGTTAATGGTAAGCCGGAGGAAGTTTATAGTTTAAGCCTTTGAAAGTTTATAGTTTTACTGACTGCTCTTCTTTCTTAAAGTACACTTGGGTTTAGCTTACTTACAGTTTTGTAGCAAGGCACCAACCCAAATCACTCGGCTGAGTGTGTCGATGTCCGGGCTGAGGTTGGCTCCAGGCAGTTCGATGGTGCGAACTGGCATGGGCGCGGACTCAGATGACCGGAGCTGGTGGTGGAGTTTGCCGTGAATTCGGCCAGGTGGCGGCTGCGGCCCGCGAGTGGCACGAAAATGAGGCAGGCTTGATTTGGCCGTACTAATCGCCTTGATAGGCGAAGCAGGAACAGCCAACTCTGTTGAGTTTTGTTGGTCAGTCTTGTTTAAGAAGTCCTGAGCAGTGTAGTTTGAGAAGTTCTGTTGATTCTCTCTCTCGGTTCTGTCTGTAGATTCTGTTTTGTGTTGTTGTTTCTGTAGATCCTGTCATGTAGGAGCGAAGTCGCAGTATTTATTTAATTTGGGGGTGTGATTGAGGCCGTGGACGGGAGAGTCTCGTGGCTATGACTTAGGCCTATGGTAAGGCGGGAAAGTTTGACGTGCCCGCGATCGGCTCCCTATTCGTGTTGCGCCTTCGGGCCCGGGGAGAGGAGTGTCACGTGACATTGGCGGCGATCGGAAGCGAAGGCGGTGTCACGTGAGGTGCTCGCGATGGCGGCCCGTTTGTATTTGAGATTTCCTTCCCAGGGGAATTGAGGCATCTGGCTTGCAGGTGGCCAAGGAGCGAGGCGGCGCGCCGGCAGTGCTCTTGGAAATCTCTTTGTCGGTGAGATGCATTAACGGGGTTGTATAGCGAGGGAGGCGAGGAGCGATTCCCAGAAATATTTGTATACATTTCTGGGTGGCTTGTCAGGTAGCGAGCGATGGAGGTGTGAAGGGCGTCGCGCGCCGGGGTGGCCCAGCCCTAGGCTAATGAGGGCTTAATCCCCAGCTGTGGCGGCGCCGAGAAGCGGCGGTCAATGTTCTCGGCGGGCGTGGGCCCTTGGGAACGGCGGTTTACACGGAAGACACTGGGCGAATGCTTTTATTGCCCTTTTGTTATATTTTCAATGTGCCGCAGCGTGCTGGCATGCACTGGGTGGTTTCTAAAAAGGTTGGCGAAAGTATGTTTAATGGTGGGTGGCCGCGCGGGAAGAAAGCTTTAGGGACTGCGCCTTGGTGGCAAATTTGATCGCGAGATTGAACAATAGATCTAAAAATAACTGAAGGGTGGCTGAATGTAAGAAGTAAATTTAAGTTTGAAATCACTCTATGATTTTTAGAAATCGTTTATTTTACTGACAAAGTTTCATCAAAATAAATAAGATGGAACAGGAATGTTGCCACATGGTATAATCAAATAATTTACCTTCAGCAGGTTCTAGAATTCGACCTAGTATTGTCAAATTTTAGACAAACGTATCCATTTTGTCTCAACTGCTAAAGGAATATGCAAAAAATATCAAACAAGATTTCAGAGTCAAGATTTATTTATTCATTATCATGAATTATTTGTGCGCTCACAGGAAGAGTGGTAAATTCCTGCACATCTTCCTCTACAATTTTCAAAGCAGATTGTATAATTAACTGTTTCAGTTTCCTTTGAGTTGACTCAATATAACTTTCTCAACTTCATTGCAACATATTCGCCGAATTCGGGGTTGCTATTGCAACCTTTCGCACCTGCTTACTCACTATACTTACGCCCACACGTTGGGCGCCCAATGCAACGTACCTCTCTCTTTCAGAGTCTAAAGATTCCTTGTCACATACCCTAATTGCTCTGATGGCGAGAGTTTTCAGGACCCCTCGTTTCGCTGCCGGGTGATGGTGAGAACCGGCGTGCAGGTAGCGGTTGGTGTGAGTTGGTTTCCGGTAAACACTGTGTCCCAGTCTTCCATTGGCTTTACGACTCTCCAGCACGTCCAGGAAAGGCAGTTTTCCCTCTTTTTCCATCTCCATGGTGAACTTGATCTTGCGGTGTGTGTTGTTGAGGTGCTGGAGGAAGTCAGCTAGTGTGTGAGGACCGTGGGGCCACACTACCAGCGTGTCGTCCACGTACCGGAGCCAAAGTGTAGGTTTTAGCGGGGCATTCTCTAGTGCTTCCGTTTCAAAGGCTTCCATGAATAGGTTCGCCACCACCGGCGAGAGAGGGGAGCCCATGGCCGCCCCTTCCGCTTGGCCATAGAGTTGCCCCCGGTACTGGAAGAAAGTAGACGTGAAGCAGAACTCGGCTAAGTCAGCCCATTCCGTAGTGAGCCCCCGGGCGCAAAGTTTTTTGCGTATGACGGTAGTCGCCTCATCCACAGGTACCAAAGTGAACAAAGACGTGACATCAAAGCTGGCGAGGATGTCCGTGTCATTTAAGCGTTGCTCCTTGAGAATGGCAATAAGGTGGGCCGAATTCTTGACAGATGACTTGATGTCGTCGGTCAAGGGCTGAAGTTTGTCGGCCACATAGCGGGCAAGGGGGTGGGTGGGAGAGTTGATAGCGCTCACGATGGGGCGCAGCGGCACGTCAGGCTTGTGAATCTTGGGAAGACCATAGAGTCTGGGAATAAAGCTGTTGCCACGTTTTAGCGTGGGTTTGATTTCAGGTTCTATAGCGGCCGAGTTTTTTATCCGTGCTGCGACCTCTTCTCTCAGCTTCCGTACGGGATTGCTTGGTAGGACAGTATAGGTCTGATCTGCCACTAACGCTTCAACTTTAGAGTGGTAGTCGGCGGTGTTCATGACCACCGTAGCATTGCCTTTCGGTTATTTCGGCCCAAGGAATCTTTGACTCTGAAATAGAGCTCTTAAAAACACATTTCGAGCTAATAGATATAGTGCCAACGCTGCCAACCAAGCTGTACGGCAGGCAACGACCACCTCTTGCACTGCTGACATCACCACATCTAATGATGATTCCAACCGCAGGACGGCTATTCTACCGTATATACGAGGGGTTACTGATAAAATTGGCAAGCTTTTGAGCCGCTTCGACATCAAGACCGCCTACAAAGCTCGGACAAAACCTCGTACGTGTGAAAGATCGCATACCGCCTCTCATGTCATCAGGGGTATATGAGATCCCATGCAACTGCGGCAGCAGTTACATCGACGAGACAGGACGGCCCATAGAGGAACGGCTCCGAGAGCATATCCGCCACTACAAGTACAACTACACTGACAAGTCGGCCGTAGCCCTCCACGCATGGGAAACTGGCCACGCCATTTTATTTGATGACACCCGCCTCCTAGCCAGAGAAGACCGCTGGGGAACGAGAAGAATAAAAGAGGCAATAGAAATTATTAAACACCCCCAAAATCTCAACGCTGATAAAGGCCTGCGTCTGCATGACGCCTGGAAACATCTTTTTCACCGGACCGAGACCCGGCACGGGGCCCCCTGCTCCATGCCGTCCGATCACGCGCGGTGCGCCTCCCCCACCCCGCCCGGGGAGCACTTTCCCTGATTGGCCGTTGCACTCTCTCCGCATTGGCTGATCATCCGGCCTATCAGCGGACGGAGAGAAACTGCATATAAACCCGTGCGCAGCCCATCTCCGCGCAGTACTACGCCCTGAGGAAGGTCGCAGAATGGCGACCGAAACGTTGGCACCTGTGCCCTGGACGCGGCGTCTCCCGGATAGCCAAGTTTATCATGACTCCGGCCGCGGAAGCCTACGCTCTCACCTACCTCTCTCTTACTCTCCCTATTTACTTGCGCCTCACTTTGGCGTGGCAATGTAAACTTACTTCCTATTCTACCTTTTATTCACGCCCACACGTTGGCGTGCACTGTAACCGATCTTCTTATTCACCCTACAATGTGAACTAAACTATCGTATCTGCCTTCTACTATTCCTTCGTTCTATTCTGTCAACTATTTGCCCTGCCCTCGCTCTTGCTATTTTCTGGATACAATAACACTTTCGTTTATCAGTCGCCTGTACCTCGGTTAGCGTATACTATTACTTAATCTTACCTGGGCGTGACTCGCGTGCTCATTCCATATGGACTTGAGACGGGATACCGCACGTTCGTGCCTGGGTCAATTTCTTGATAACTACTAAAAAACGACACTCATATTCAAGGCAATCATGAGCCATACTGAGTGCTCATTCATTTATTGCAAGCTCCCCTTCAGCACATTGCCAAGGCAAATACATTACGCCCTCTCTTGATACTGTTTGCCCCTTTTATGGCATGCAAATGTTAACACATCAACATTGAACCCTAGACTTGCAAAAAAAAAACATAACAAAAACAAAATACAAACAACAAAATAATACCATTCACACTTAAAACATTAATAAAATCTTCATTCACACAGGAATGCGCATTCTGTCGTGACCTCGTCTTATGATTGTAATCTTAATTTAATTGCCAAAACTTGATCTTCGACAGAATCTTCCTGTATTTGTCTTGAACATAAAAAAAATAAAGTACTTATGCAATTCATGCAACTTCCCTTTGCTGCGGCGCCGCACACTGTCAGCGCCCGTCGTTGCTCGGTGTCTCGCGCACCGCTCGTGTACGAAGTTCCAACTCAGCTGCCACCAGTTCCTGGACGCCACTAATTCACTTTCAAAATCGTTACTTATAATCTCGGTTATTATTTCTCACGAACTAATTACGTTCCCGTTAATGTTTTCCTATGTCACACGACGTTTTCAAATTCGTGAATTTTTTTTATTACGTTCCCCGCGGCGCGAACGTATATTTTCGACGTCCCGAACGACTGCTAATTTAATTTTATACTGGCCTATGTCTTACAAGTGTTCCAGTTTGCTGCCTTCATGTCAATCACTGTTCATTCCCATGCCCACTTACGCGAAATAATATTCTCACAATTTTGCCCGTGAATTAAAAAAATAAGTTAAATTTTAGCTACACAATGTTCAAATGACTTCCTTTACTTGATAATACTTTAAGAAAACACTTCCTCTAAATATTTCCGAGAAAATACAAAAATTCAACACGACATAATGCGTGTACTTGCGACCAAAACTCAACTCGTTCTGTTCCTTACCACTTTCTCCCATTGTTGGCCTATAATCCGACAACTTTCTTTTTTCAAAACACCCGCCCACCACGGTAAAACATGTTAGAAATATTCATATTTCCATCGTTTGCGGGCGTCGTACGTCTCTCTTGCTTCTTAAATTTATTACATTTTATTTAATAATTGTCACACGGCTGTATTCCTTTTCCCTTTCTTCCTTTCTTCGAAAACAATTATTTCCGTGTTCTTGCTCCGTGATGACGTCGCTTAACTTTCTCAGGCGGCGCGTCTCTTTTCTTTCTTAATCCCCCACGTTATAAATGTAAATATTAAACTAATTTGAGTCCCGTACGAATTCCCCCGTGCTGTGACTAATTTTGCCCTAATCCAAATATTCTGTTTTATAATTCCAGAAGGTTTGATGTTAATCCGTCCAGGCGTTCTTGAGATATTCAATAAAAACTAAGTTTCTTATACACTTTCAATAGCACAACAATGGGTGCCATGTTCTTCGTTCTTAAACGTGTTACATACAATTCAAACAATTTCTGATATTTCTCGAATTACGTGATTTTTGCTTGAAAATGTTTCTAAAATCAGGTTCTACCCATTGTTTATGCTGCCCATTTCCGCCCTTTACGTTTTCTGCTACCTTCTGAGAATTATATGCGCGCGGCGTTGCCGTCCATTGTTTTCTTTCAATACTTAATTTCTCTTTGACGAATAAAATTCTGTTCTCTGTATATTTTACGCGTTCTGGGTCTTGCAAATCATTACACTATCTTTTTCACTATTATTTTTATGGCACTCGCTAGTGCTTTTTCCATTTCGTTTTTGATGAAGGCCCTGGTTGATCCGCAGGTAGATTCCTGGCTGTTGATTTCAAGAGCCTACGGTTTCTCCTATAAAATAGAGCAAAAATAAATATTAGGATTCATGGTTTGAAATCAAATTGCTACTTAATATATTGAAGTTTTTGAAATAAAATAAACAAATTGAGTATTTTTATATGATACAATGTGTTTTTTCAGTTCCCAAAGTGGAGTCATGAATGGAAAGAACATGCCCATGCATTCGAAAAAAATGGAATTTCTCTCACTGTATAGGAACACTCGACGGGAAACATATTGTCATGCAAGCTCCAATTAATAGTGACAATCACTACTTCAATTACAAGGGCTCACACAGCATTGTTTTGTTAGCTCTTGTAGATGCCCATTATAAATTTTTGTATGTAGGTATTGGATGTAGATATTGAAAGAATAATCAAGTGTTTTCAGTGATTGTGTTACAAAACAAAGTTTTGTAAGAGTTTTTAATTCACCACCTACAATCGTTACAGTATTGTGTATAAATCTCTATGTACATGTGAATTTCCTGTAGATGGCTTGAAAAATGCTTGTTCAAACTGTTTCAAACATGTAATGGTCAGTAGGATTAAAAAAAAATATTACACAATTTGAGTCACATGAAACAATTCATGACTTACTACATTTGACTCCGTTTTACTGGCAGTCAAGCTTAGTAAAAGAAATTTCAGAGAGTTAGAAAAATGCAATTAGATGCATAAACTTCACTCGTCCCCATTCCACTCCTTTTGTTTTTCTCTTTTAAATTTCTTGGGACTTATGAAATAGAAATACAGGTGACTAAGTCACATTGTTTAACTTCAACATTTGAAGAATGCATACAATATTTTCAGTATCTTTAATGGGATTTTGTATCTTAATTATTATAGACCGTCAAATAGTTTCAGTAGGCTATTTTTTTAAGCGGAGTGCTTGAGTAATTCTCACTTTCAAAGATAAAACACGTGGTCCCACAGTTCAATTTCAATTACCAAATTTCTAGGTCTTACTATGATTACCTCTACACCTAATTCCCATTCTTTTTCATTAATGTATAATCTCTGAATATAAATAGAGTAATTTTTTGCTTACTTGGTTTCGTAAATTGTGAATTTTTCTCTTCACCTCTGCCATGCTACATTCCAATTCTTCTCCAATTTTCCTCAATTCTTCTTTTGTATCTTGGTGTTTATAATCGGGACTGCTGCTGTCCCACAGAACACCAGCGCATTCATTTAAATTAATAACACGCGAGAGCTTAGCTCTCAAGTGAACACGCAATGAACGGAAAGCTTTCTCTTGGAACTGCATTTTATTTCCCTCCCACAAAAAGTTGCAGAAATTTCAAATTTTTGAGGCCGTCGAACCGAATCTCCCGTCGATGTCGTAATGTCATTTATTTCACAATTCAGTATTTTGTACTACGTCTTGATTGATTGATATTTTCGTGTTTCCGGGCCCGTCGACTGCTTTGGTCATTAGTCCCATTAGTGTAATGCATGTTTTTTCTCGGGAGATGGCGGTGATCTTCCCCCGCTGGATGGCGAGATCCGGCGCCGACCTACCGTCGGCTAGTGGGGTTTCCCCCTAACCAGGACTCTCCCACCGGTACTGCCCCAGCCAGAACAAGCTCTAAGTTCCCGACCGATCTCTCGGAATATGTGGTAGTTTAGTGTATGTTAGTGTGTGTGTAAGGGGAGATGATAGGACAAGGAAGAAGAAGGAAGAATCGCGCGCCGTCCGTGGCCCGTTTGTTAGGGTACTTCTCCGGCATTCGCCTGGTGTTGATCGGAGAAACCACAGAAAACTACCGATCAGAGCAGCCGGCCGCTAGAATTCTCCTCCAGACAGCGACTGAATTCGACCTAGCTGAAAAGCTAGTGTCGACAATCCTGCCGCTGTCAGGACTCGAACCTAGCACATCCATAATTTTGGTTTACATCAATAATTTTGGTTTACAGAATGTCAAACAGTACTTCTGCAGCGCTAAAATGTACACTACATGTTTCAATTAAAAATTGAAATTGAAATTCCTGAAGTACATTTCCGAAACCTCGAGCTTCGAGGTACGTCTGACTGTCCCATTGATGAGGATTATCCATAATATCTTCAAACAGCCTAAAGAGATCGTCGTTATTCGTTTACTGTTTCGAGTAGTCTTCCGTTGTAGTTCCAACGTGTGGGGCACACTTTCGGGAACTGTGATTTCACTATTTTATCCCAAATCGCGGATCTTTTCGTGGAATTTGTGAAAAAGGAAGCAAATCTACTTAACGTCATAAAGGAAATTTTGCATTCTCTAATGCTTGAAACAGATTGTGAAAGCACAAGATAAAGCCTATGAGCAAGACAATGTATGTGCGTCTGGATATCTATCTTTCACCTTCTTTTGAGGAGCGTTTAGTTCACCGCGGCACCAACCAGCGTGGCACTGCGCTACAAATTTCGGCCCAAAATACAATAATACTTTTCCAATGCATGGAAAACATGATTTGACAGAGTGGATGCACTTCGATCGGCACTCATACTTGGATTTTTCTAACGAGGCATCTGAGGGTAGTATCTAGAAGATGGAATAGGACACGGCTTTTCGCATCTTTCTCGGACGTGCCGCTGGAGTCCCTTGATCTGCACCACTGCTTGATACGGTCGCGACTATGCGACATCTTGCGGCAGGACCGAGAAAGACGCAAAATACCATGTCATATTCCATTTTGGAGATACTACTCTCATATGCCACGTTAGAAAAACTAGTATTCATTTGTGAACCCAAGAAACCGTCCTTCAACTTCCTCACTGGCTGACACATACCTTATTACTGTTCAAAGTTGTGAGTGCGCCACTATATCGCTAATTTCATCCAAAATAATAGCGACAAATTGAGAATTTTGAATTTTATTTTCGTCATTCAACACAACTGTTGCGGTAGAATCTATTGAATCATTCTGAATTACGATTGGATAACTCTGAGAACATTGTGGCTGTTTAGAGATGGCGACTTAACAAGTTATCATATTTGTTTCGTAATGAAACTAATTCTACATTGTTTCCCCGATTTGCAGAATTTTTGTCCGCGTGACCACGAAATGCAAGTTATTGATTAGTGAGATACAGAACCACATCCACCAAACGTTTCACTACTTTCCTGTTTTGCTCTACCATTTCGTTGTGTTTAATTACATCGGTGTTACGTTGTTGATCTAACTGAAAATAAACTCTCTATTACCAAACATTGTGAGCGTTATTTCAGCTCGAATATGAAACGGTGATTGCTGATGGTGACTTGTGGCTTTCAAAAGATTGTTCATATCATCAAAACCCTCAGATACCCAGACACTACTTTCATTGGAAAACATTGTGCAGGGCCAGCAATATAGTTTCGTCGTGCTTCTACATCCGCACAACCATTTTATTTCATTATATGGTTAAGCATTAAATTGGTAACTGTTTTCGCATTTGGCAACTCAGGAGTTGGTCTACCATTTTCTATTATTTTTTCTTCTCTTCCTAATTTCTTGCTCCGAATGAGTTTTTACGTAGAATCTCCAGAATGCATCCGCAGGTTTTGGTCCCCTGGTTTCCTTTCCTCGATAGATGCATGACTTCGAAGCGCCTTCTGATGCCAGCTGCTCGGCGCGTGCCGTTTCACCTCATGTCCTCGTCTGGCAATTCCTAGGCGCCTTCGCCGCTCCCGTCTTCTTCCCTCTTCCTCTCACGGCACCTCACGACCTCGTGTGCTTCTTTCTTGCCCCGTCGTCTCGTTCACGCCCGCGTGCGAATGTCCCTTAAACGTCGCAACTGATTGAATAATTGCGTATTTGCTTAGCGTATTTGCTGACTTGGAGCGTACGCGTCGCACTAGATGTCATAGTCTACTCAGCGCCTCTAAGCGAATTCTTTCTTTCATTTCTAAACGTCATGACGTATCTCAAGATTTCCGTATCTACTTTAAAAAATACAAAACATTGTTACGAAAAGTCATAAGACAGGCTAAAATCATGAAAAACGATCAGGATATTTTGAACTCAAATAATAAAACAAAAGCAATGTGGAATATAATAAAAAATACTACCAAATCAACTAGAAAACCCGTAGAGAATGTTTTAAAATATAACGATATAAATGTAAACGATCCGGCAACAGTGGCTAGTCTCTTTAACCAATACTTTTCGAGAATTGCTGCCGATCTCACTAAGGGTCTTCAGGCACAAAATTCACAAACAGACAGTTCATCCAAAATTTTAGACACAATGTTCGTTTCCGAAACTTCTTCCTATGAAATTCTCAAAATAATCGGTAAACTAAAAAATAAATATTCGTCCGGTTTAGATGAATTCCCAGATTCTTTGTTAAAGACTTGTGCGTATGCCATTATACACCCGTTAACTCACATATTTAATGCATCTTTATGCACTGGAACGTTTCTAGATATTTTCAAAACAGCTAAAATTAAGCCGCTTTTCAAAAAAGGCAACAAAAATGAAATTCAAAATTATCGGCCCATTTCTCTTCTATCAGTTTTTTCAAAAATATTAGAGAGACTTTTTTACGTACGAATGGAAACCTTTTTCACTAAACACGACGCGCTTTCAGATTGCCAACATGGATTTAGAAAATCAAAATCAACGGAAACAGCTATATTTTCTTTTCTTAAAGATGTCGCCTCATCATTAGATCAAAACGAGGCACCTATTGGATTATTTTTAGATCTCTCAAAAGCTTTTGACATCATTGATCATGACATTTTACTTTCAAAATTACCTTCCTATGGAATCCGTGGTATTGCTCTAGATTGGTTATGTTCGTACCTTAAACAACGATCTCAAAAAGTTGAAATACCTTACTGGAATGATGGAACATTACGTACGCACCTTTCCGACTCTTTGCCCGTTGCATGTGGAGTTCCTCAAGGATCGATTTTAGGCCCTATTCTGTTCCTACTTTACGTAAACGATATGCCCTCGACGATTCGAAACGGAAGAACGGTTCTCTTTGCGGATGATAGAACATCCTTTGCATTAAAGAAACCGTAAATAGTACAATATCAGATGTTTCAAATTGGTTCCAAAATAACAAATTAATAGTAAACGAAAAAAACGGTTTTAATGCAGTTTTCCATTTCAAATAAACAATTCTGTGCTCCATTGAAAATGAACAGTGTACCATTGACTGATGTTAAGGCAACAAAATTTTTAAGTCTCTCAATTCAGTCAAACCTTAAATGGAACGTCCATTTAAATGAATTGAACACAAAATTAAGTTCATTATGCTACGCGTTCAGAATTCTTTCAAATTCAGTCAGCCTTCATACTGCTCGTTGTGTATACTTCGCGAATGTTCATTCCCACCTGAGATATGGCATAATATTCTGGGGAAATACATCTTATAGCTTATCAGACTACATACACCTTATCAGACTTTTAGATTACAAAAAATAATTCTACGAATAATAACCAAATCCCACCCACGTGATTCATGTAGGCCTCTCTTCATTAATCTAGGAATTCTACGATTACCGTGTCTTTTTATTTACGAATCAGTGGTTTTTGTAAAAAAATGACCTGCTTAAGGGCGGGAATATATTTTCAGAAAATGCCGAAGTCTATTACTATAAGACTCGACGTAGAAATCATATTCATCAGGTAACAGTATCAATAGCTCATTACAAAAAATTCACATACAATACATGTACATTATTTTACAACTCTTTGCCAGATGACATTAAACGATTAAATTCAATAGAAAAGTTTAAATCCCAAGTGAAATCGTTTCTGCTGCATAACTGTTTCTATACAATTAGAGACTATACTGAGCATCACAAGAAAAGTAACATTAATTTTAACAATGATACATAATGCATTAATTACCATTTGGACTGTATAAATGAGTATAAACAACCTGTAACAACTATTGTACTACAGCTTCCGGGTCAATGACCCCCATCTCGATCAGATTTTTCGTCCAGTTTCCCTGATCCATTGAGCAAATGCTGAGATGGCCCCTTGTTTTGCTTCTGGACATAAATGTAACTTCATTTTCTGTGCACGTCTTCTAGAATTCAGTGGGAAATACAATTATTCAAATTATCGTTTCCATGTTGTCGCGGCAAGAAGTCATAAGAGCCAAAATTCATTGCTTATTTATCCTTGAAAATAGATTTTATTACAAGGGAGTTTTTTTGTTTGTTTTTTTCTCCCTTTCAAAATTCAAAATGTATTGCTTATTTATCCTTGAAAATAGATTTTATTACATGGGAGTTTTTTTTCTCCCTTTCAAAATTCAAAATTTAAGTAGAATATGACTTAGTGTAGGGATCACAGAATTTTGAAAATGTGTACACATTTCACTTTTCCCCATAGCACGTCATACGCAGTTTTTGACTGTTTTTTTGACGTAAAATAAATAAATAAATAATCGAAAGTAACTGCGTCTTCACCATGCAAATTACCGTCCCTTGCTGACCACTGAATCAATTTTAACTATTTAATTCGTGATCCCGTCCTTGACAGACGAAAAATTCTCCTCTCGCAAAATTCTAATAACTTCGTGACTATACGTCTCTCTGACGTCCAAAACTACTTAATCTCTCGCTGAATTTTTAGGTCGAAGTTGCTGCTCGAACGGCGATCAGAACCAGAAGAAAGAATCTTTGGTCTCCCGCCAACCTTATGTGTCCGCCCTCCTCGTAGGAGAGGATTCTGACCGGTGATACGTCACCTGGCTCGCACCGTGCCGCAGGCATTGCGCGCAACAGTCTTGGAGACGCGCCCCTTTCGAATGGCGCCGCGCACGCTTAACTACGTCTACAGCCGTCGTTTGCATGTTGCGTGGGCGTGTGGGACGAACTTGGGCACCCGCATTCGTCACAATATGTACTATACCGACGTCATGTATCTAGGCAAGGAATAAACCTGTATATTTGTAAAATACTTTTAAAGTATAGGAAATATAATTAAGTTGTAATTATTCTGACTTTACCTATGGAATAATATTTGGAAAAGAAAGATACTGCAGAAAATCTCTGACAATCAATATTTTAACGCTCACGTGCCCATTTTTCTCAATTAATGTAGTAAAAGTTTTTAAAAAATTCACGTGGCAGTGGAGCACGACTTTTCACGTAATATTTATACGCGTCATCAGGAGCGAACAAAAAATTAAAATACCTGCCTGTAAATGAAAAAAGTTGATGGTATTGTTTTGAGTGAAATTTAAAAACAAAGTTTCTCAGTAATCAGAGATGAAAATGCGGAATAAAACAAGTATAAGTGAAATGTATGTTGGAAGTAAAAAAAATATCAATAGAGTGGAAAGAACTTACCAAAATATGTTATTAATAGAAAACTTTATAAAATTAAAAAGATAAATCCAAAATAAATACAAACAAGGAAAAACAATCACATTGTAAATATATACAGTCTCCCCTGAAGGAGAAGCTGGCAATTATGAACAGAGATGGAGCATATTAAGAAAAAAATAGTCGTTATCATTTGCAAAAGTTGACAATGAAATCAAGTCAAAGCAGAAATAAGCAGAGATGGAATTGGGAAGAAACAGATCACGAATGGAGTACATTTACACAAATAAAGGAAAATTCCACAATGTATAGATATGTTTCAAGTTTATTCTTGTTTTAGACAGAACATTGTCATAAATATTTATGAAGAAAGTCGATTCCAACATGGCATTAATTGTATTGTGTTTTTATACGTAGTATCTCCGAGATTAATCTTGAAACTTTTCTAGGTTCATTTTATTAATTTGCAGGGCTGTCAAAATTAAAATAATGGTAATATCAATGCGATGTCCCGTCGACGTGGGTTGGTCCACGTCCTGACCAGGGGATGCGTGCTCTCAAGTATTCCTTTCTTTCACAAGTCATTTTCTTCACTACATTTATTCTCATTCTTTTATAACATCCTGTTTCTTTTCTTCTTCCTCTTCTATTTCACTGGTTCCCTCTGTATGCTGAACACCCACCTATATGTTTGCCGTGCATGGCGACACGTGTCGGAGGGAATGTATGTCATGGCGGTTGAGCCTGTTTCCCAATTACTCTCCTCTTGCTACTTACTTTTTTTCCTTGGCATCCAGGGATACGTGCTCCTACGTATTTTGGGGAACATTCCTTGTAGGTCTCAATACACTTGCTTTGGCTACGGACTCTTCTAGACGGGCGGTCGGGAGCTAACCCACTCCCGATCAATCGGCTTGGACTACGTCTTGTATTGAACTCCAGGGTAAGCGGGGGTATCCACGGCGGTGCAGCGCTGTGGTAACCCCCCACTATATCCCCGTGGCAACCCTGGCACTCCGATGGAGTGTCCCCTTGTTGGGCTCCGTGGTGGGTGGGGACCACGGGGATGAAACTGATACCCTCTTAATGGATAAAAAGCGTTCCCCCCGCCCTCTTCCGTAAGGAAGAGGAGATTTGTTGGTGAAACTAAATTTGAGAAGTTTTTTGTAATGACTGTTAGACCTTTTAAGCCCCGTTTTCTCGTCATGGCATGTAAAAATGATAACGAAACAATGAAGTGTCGGCCCGATCAAACTTACCAGAGAAATCGAAAATTTTGGCCAATTTCAGGCGGTGGTTCGTCAAAGAAACGGCACAATCCTTTCCGAATGTCGCTCTGACGAACATATCAGCAAAATCACTGATCTAAAAGAAATAGCCGGCCTCTAGGTGCATGTGTCCGCCCACCCGACCTTAAACCTCTGCAAGGGTGTGGTGAACCATGAAGACTTTTCATCCGAACCGGAAGAAAACTTAAAGATTTCATCCAACCATATGGTGTGTCCGATATTTACAGGATCCAGCGGAGAGTAAATGGGGTAATATCGTTGGCTTCCGCGGCCAGAGTCATGATCTGGGCTGTCCAGGTGACGCCGCGTCGAAGGCTGAGGTGCCAACGTTTCGACCGACATGTCGCAGTCCTCTTCTGGGCAGTACAGCCCTGAAGAGGACCGCGATATGTCGGTCGAAACGTCGGCACCCCAGCCTTCGACGCGGCGTCACCCGGACAGCCCAGATCAGTAAATGGGGTACTCACCCCTACCTCAACGCTCATATTGACCTTTGACCGTTCATCTCTGCCAGAGAAAATATGTAGTTTCTACAATTTCCGCGTCAGGCAGTATGTTTCAAACCCTCCGCGCTGTTTTAAATGCCAGTGGTTTGGCCATACGCAACCTCGCCGCATGATTGCCGCAATCTGCGTGCACTGTGGAAGGGAGTCTTGTAACGACTAACTGCTCCGCAGATACAAAGTTCGTGAAATGTTGTGGAAAGGACCCATCAAATTCTAACCAGTGCCCCATTATCTTAAGAGAAAGGGAGATCTAGAAGATCAGGGTCTCTGAGAAAGTTTCTTTTTCAGAGGCATGTCGTCGGTACCAGACGCGAAACCCCGTGGACATGGCCCGAAGTTTCGCTGACACCGTGGGTCAACAAAAGAAAGTACATTCCGAAACCCAGACACGTAAAGCCTTCTCTGTGCGCGACGCTGCCTGCCAGGTGTCCTTTGATGACATTGGCGAAGATGCAGATCCCAAATATCTTGTCCAATCACAAACAAAAATGGAAACCAAAAGCATAAATATTTCGAAAAACACTCAAACGCATCAAGAGAAACTGAGGCCGACAGGCCCTATTTCTAGATCTAGGTCACCTGTTCCAAGGGACCGTGGACCGTGGTCTCCCAAAACATGCGAATCTCTCTAGCAGTAGTCAAGACGACTTTGTAGAGATCAAGGAACTCCGCACGAAGCAGCCTATTACTCTCCAACAGAGGAGAAAAAAGAAGAAAAAGAAACCTGATACATAACCCACCCTAGAAGCTAAGAAACCTAAGATCTAGAAACTATGGCTCTCCTTTCATGGAACTTAAATGGCTTTCATACCCGTTTGGACGAGTTAAAGCTAATAAGTCTATGCATAGACCCGTGGTTATCCGCCTGCAGGAAACACATCTCCGTTCTGAGCGCTCTCTCTCTACGCGGCTTTTGCTGCTACAGGCAAGACGTCGATGATGGTCTCCGCGTCCATGGCGGAGTCGCAACGTTTGTTACAGACTCCCTAGTATCTAAAGAAATAGACATACCAACCACTCTCCAGATATCTGTGCATTTTTGCACTATTTCTATTACCATTTGCAACGTCTATATCCCGCCTGGACAAGTGTCACAGAAAGAAATGGAAGATGTGCTCTCTCAGTTGCCCGCACCTTTTCTTATTGTGGGGGACTTCAACCTCCACAACCCTTCCTGGGGTGACACAACGTCGTGCACGAGAGGCAGTATACTTAATATTATTGATAACATAAACGTAATCCTCCTAATACTGGCGAAAGCACATACATTTCCGTAGCTTCAAACACTTTCTCGTCCGTAGACCTAGCTCTCTGTAGTCCCTCTGTTTCTACAATCTTCGAGTGGACTGTCCTTGGCGACCTGCATGGCAGTGACCACTTCCATCCTGGTCAACCTCGATATTCCCGACCTGAAAGTTGCCCGCCCTCCTCGCTGACTAATCCACCGAGCTGAGTGGGAAACATTCAAAAAAGAATTACGAATATCCGAAAACTGCTCGAACGATATCGATGCTATGGTTGCCCATTTTAATAACGCCGTCCTTCATGCGGCCTTATTTGCCATCCCGAAGTCGTCGGGCCACCCACGACATCCCCGAGTGCCATGATGGAATGCTGACTGTGCCACCGCGGTCCGTGATCGGAAGAGGGCATTGGCAAAATTTACTAGGTTCCTAACCATGGAAAACCTAATAAATTATAAAAGATCCCGAGCCAGAGCTAGATTAACGATACGGGAAAGTAAGGCTGCGTCCTGGAGAGCCTACATCTCGTCACTCTCTTGCCGTTCATCCCCTAAACTTGTGTGGAGAAAGCACCGATAGAACGGTGGAAGACTCCCTTCTCCGTCTATCTCAGGGCTTCTGGTAAATGGAAATCTCCTTACCTCTCCACAAGATATTGCTGAAGAAATGGCTTTTCACTACGAGTACATCTCCAGCTCCGTACACTGATCTCCTGGATTTCAAAAAACGAAAAGAAAAATGGAAAACTGCAAATTAGACTTATCGAGTCGTGTGGAGGAAGATTACAATGCCTTTTTCTCCATAGACGAATGCTCCTGTGCCCTCGCTTGTGCGAAATACTTTGCTCCAGGACCAGACCAGATACATAATCAAATGTTGAAACACCTACCTGAAAATGCTCGTTCCTTTCTCCTCGGCATTTTCAACAAGATTTGGGCTGAACATGCAGTACCAAGGATTTGGAGTGAAGCCATTGTTCTCCCAATCCCTAAAGAAGGAAAGGACAAAAGAACACCCTCAAGTTACCGCCCAATCTCGCTCACAAAGCTGTGTGCGCAAACTTTTAGAGCGAATGGTAAATGCACGTCTGGTCTGGTTTCTGGAATAAAAGAACCTATTTTCACCTCTTCAATGTGGTTTCAGGAAGCACAGGTCAACCATGGACCAGTTGGTCACCCTTGCCACACAGAGTTCCACTTCTTTCGTGCTACGTCAGCACCTGGTAGCAATTTTCTTCGATATAGAGAAAGCATATGACACCACCTGGAGGTACGGTATTCTTCGCACCTTGCATACTTGGGGCCTTAGGGGACGGCTCCCTTTGTTTCTATTAGGTTTTCTTTCATCAAGATCTTTCCGCGTCCGCCTTGGTGACGCGTTATCCTCTAGTCATCATTTAGAAAACGGTGTTCCACAGCGGTAGATTCTAAGCGTCATTGTTTGCCATTGCTATCTAATGCATCCACTAATTGCATCAGTTATTCGGGAGCCTGTGAAGGCGATGGCGACTGCCATTTTTTGCTTTTCCAAGAGCGTGCAAGTTATTGAGAGGCAGCTACAACTTGTGCTCAACAAACTGCAGGAATGGAGAGATGAAACAGGATTCAAGTTGTCTACTTCAAAAACCAACTGCATGCACTGCTGCAGAATTTATCACCCCCATAATCACCCCGACCTTTTTCTTGGGGGACAGCAGCTTCCATTGATCCGCAACCTTCCTTGGGCAAGAACTTTCGACAAGAGCTTAACCTGGCGAAAACACACCCGTAAACTACAGGTTCAACATGTATCACCTTTAAATCTCCTTAGCAGACTTACTGGTAGCTCTTGGAGTGCAGACCGTGTCTGTATTTTATGTTTCTATAGAACCCTCATCCGCCCTATTTTGGATTATGGATGCATGGTGTATGGGTCAGCGACTCCATCAACCCTCCGGCCATTAGACACCGTACACAATGCCGGTATAAGGATTAGTACAGGCGCTTACCGCACGAGTCGCATCAAACGCCTCTTGGCTGAGGCTGAAGAACCATCTCTGAGCCGAAGGCGGGATATTTTGATGGCCTCATATGGCGCGAAATTATCCAATATTGTTACTCCCTCACGCCAAGCAGTCCTCCATCCAACCCACTTGAGTTCGTATGCACTTAGACCATCGTTACCCCATCCCCTGGGAGTCCGTCTCCGTATGCTTTTACAGAAGCTTAATATAAAACTGCCCAATACTGTGAACCGCCCCCCGAAACCTTGTTTCCCCTTGGAAACTACACCGGCCCAGAATAGGCCTTAGACTGTCTAACCTTCCTAAATCCTTAACTCCCCCAGTACATTCTTATCGGAATTTGAGGCGATAAAATCTTTGTATCCTGGCCATTACTTCATTTACACCGATGGCTCCTCTCAAAACGGCAAAGTTGGATGCGCTTTCTACTGCAGTGGAGCCACGCGTGGTTTTCGATTAGACTCTTCGTGCAGCGTCTATACTGCAGAGAAGTATGCTCTCTTGGAGGCCCTTACGTTTGCTGTATCGATGTCATTAAAGAAAGTAGTGATCTACAGTGATTCCAAAAGCTCACTTGAATCCATCTCCTCCTCCTCGTCTTGTGACCCGCTGACAATGACCATCCAACACCAAATCCATCATATATTGGTTCGCCACTATATTTTAGTCTTTTGTTGGGTCCCGGAGCACACAGTAATAAGAGAAATTAAATAGCTGACCAGGCAGCAAAGTCCGCCACGAAGAAAAGAGAGACACCTTCACAGTCCCCACGGAAAACACTAAGTTCTTTATTAAACGCTCTATCCTCAGTGAATGACAAACCGAGTGGCAGAACTAAGATTTTAAGCTCACGAGAATCAACGATTCCATAAATCCTCCAGGGGGACCCACCCCCTATATGCGAATACTGCAAAATAGATCTTACCGTGGAGCATGTTCTCTTGCATTGTGTTAAGATAAGAGATAGCCGCCGAAGGCATCATCTTGCTAGATCCCTAGCTCCCTAGCGGAGATGCTTAGAAATGACGAATCTTCTCTCTGCAAGCTTTTTAGCTTTTTACGAGAGACTTAACTTCTACAGCCTTATCTGAGATATGATAATGACAACTATTGGTTTTGACCCCGAGATTTTAAAGTAACTACAATTTTTCTGCCAAACCCTTTTATTATGATACGTTCCTTTTCAGTTTTACTTTGCTTTCCATTTAAACATTTTAATTTTCCTTTGTTAGCTTGGCACTGCAATATTGTGTACTGGTCTTAAAATAATTTGACATGGGCGCTAATGACCTTAGCTGTTGAAGCGCCCTTAAACTCAATCAAAATCAATGCGATGTCGAGAAATTGAGTTTAATTTGGGCCTGTCTCCTTAATGTTATTAATATGTTCTTTAATTATTGTTTGGAAGCACGTTTTGTCTATTCCACAGAGAAGAAAGGAAAATCGCGACTATTAAGGCAAAAATGTACATTTTCTTTATTAAAAATATATATTTGACAGCCCTATCATTTTGGATAAACAACCCAGAAAATATTCAAAATTACTATCAGAGACATTACATATTGTGACATACCAGACTGTCACACAATATTTTGATGGGAATTGGGGACAAGAATTTATTAAATTCATCGTAAAAAGTGTAAATGTTGAGGGCATAGGCATGCAGGCAGGGCGTTCCTTAGCGACCAGGGAAGCGGAAGTAAATAAACATAGCGCGGCAAGTAACGGACAGAAGATTGTGATATAAGGGCATGTAGGATTGGTGGTAAACTTGTAATGGGGTATGACGTAGAAGGAAACGAGATTGTTTTGGTAAAACAAGAGACAAGAAGGTATGAAAGTTATGGAGGGTTGAACTTCGTAATATTTGAGGAGAGAGGAGCTTTTGACCGCGTACCGTGCACGTCGTACGGCAGAGGTCATTGTAAATGATTGATGTGGGAGTTGGTGGAATTTTGCAGGAAATAATTGAGCAGTGAGGATTTATATTTTGTGGGCGTAATTCTATTTGGAACTTTTGAATAATTCTGGCACCGGGAGTAGTAAGTGAAACAATTAATAAGTTGAGGAGGACATTGACCCGGCAGCGGACCGAGAACAAGATACAAGAGAGAAGATTGGTCGGAGCGGTGGATTCTTCTTGACCTCATCGTCCAAGAGCGCATGCATATCTAAATTAGTAAGAATAATAGCGCTATAGACAATTTTTACTACCGGTCATGACCAAGGTGACATTTTATGTTAAAAGGATTAATCGATGAATAAACTTATAACGTTCTCATTCTGAAAAAGAAAAGCTGATTATCATTTCTCTAGCATCTTGTGCAATCCATAGTTTAATAATTTCTTTCCAGAAACAAATTTCAGATTCCTCGCTTCTTCCGTATGGAGAGCGGATCGAATGATCGTTTGCTAGGAAGAAAGTAAGTACCGGCGACGATTATTTTCGTAAGAACCCAACCGACAGAGCTAGTAGGATAACTATTTCACTTTAGATGTGTTTGTGGGAAATTTAAAATCGCAACCCTTTCATGGCGCCCCAAAAAATGATATAAATTCGGATACCGGTTGCAGAAATAATTTAACAGAAACGGAGAGCGTTTCAATATAATTCTGAAAGTTCTATATAAAAATACCGTACAATATTTCTTATAATAAATTATATTGTTCCTAATTTGTCCTAAAACCTTACAAATCAACCAATTTCTTCCATTTTTTGTTAAAACTATACAATTATTTCCAAGCGCTTACCAATGATTTTATGAAAAATTTGAAAGAAACAGATTTTTCAGTATGGCGGCCAAATAACGACGTCTCATCAGTATGGCATTGCATCTGTTGATCAAAGTGGATTACGTGGGGTCCTCAAAATGTACCGCCCTACTTGTACCTATGATACGTACGAACATGCCCTAGTGACAAATTGGATATCTTTGAATCAGTAAGGCGGCTACATAGAGACGCCGAAAAGGTATGGTGTTGTCATAATCGGTCATGAAAAATAATTTTCTTCCATTAGAGCAAAACGTTAGCTTTGAACATGTAATACAAGGGAGCATTAAAAAATAATACTTTGAATTCAACATGGCGTACAGTTTCAGACGCCACATTGGTATGGCATACGACTCCTTCACAGTTTGACTACCTAACGAACAATATACAACAAGAATTAGCTGTGTACTCATTCCCCAATGGCATTGTTTCGACACATTCAAAAATGTGGAGAGCGACGGCGACACCTACAGGCCGCTATACTTGCGTTACCCTCTTCCTCATAAAACTGGCTAACTTCTAAAAAGTTTTAGCTTTGAGCTTATCATACGTGGATTTTCTTGCTGGCTCCCGGTCTAAGACAGGCAGCCAGACAGACGGACAGCCAGAAGACGGGCAGGCAGAAAGACGGACAGACGGACGTACAAACAGTCAGAGAGAAAGATAGACGGACTGACGTTTTGAAAAAAAAAACAAAAAAAAACAAAACACTTTCTCGATATTAATGGACCCTAAAACGTTTATTCCCGTTGAAATCTCGAAAACGATTTTGCGCAGCATTATATAACGTTGTTTATACTACGCATATTACTCCATATATACGTATGTATTCAAGAGATGCTACTGAATGGCACAGACTTTCACGTAGCAATTTTTTCTAATTTCGTTGGCGTGGTCTAACTAAGATCTTGGTCCATTCTCTGACAAGCTACTATCTCTCGTCGCCCAAAGCACATTTTTTTTTGACATTTTCTCAACTTCTCGGCTTCTTAATAGTAGAACCGAAAAATGACAAAGAATATTAAAGAAGAGTGAATCCTCGTCAAAAATAGAAATTGTCATTGAAAATTTTCAAGCGGTTTTTAAGAAAATGGCGATTAAGCATTACTGTCAATGCGAAATTTGAAGCTCTTTTTGACACGAATATATTGGGTTTTCGAAAAACTGAATTTTAAGTCATTTGAAGAACATAATAATATAATACCCACTAATTTTAAAAAATGTTTTTCAAAATTTTCAGCATTTCAAATCCATTGAAATGTGCGTATTAACGGCATGAGAAATATTTTCAAAGAATTACATTTTTGTAATTTTTTAAAAAACAAAAGATTACACCAAAATTAACTTTACGTCATATTAAACAGTGCCATTTGTCTGTGCCACTGTTCTCCAAAAGTTTGAAGAAAAGTGTTTGAGCAAATTTGAGAAAACGGCGTTTGACCGTTTCTGAAAATACGGGATTTTGAGTTCGTTTTTTACAGAAAACTATTGTGTTTGAGAAACTTTTTTTGACATTATCTAAAGTACATGCTCTCATACATTTAATACTGTGAAAAAATCGCCTCTAAAGTATTACTGCCGTGAGAGACAAGTACAAGTAATGTAATTAAAAATTACAAAAATAAACAAGTAATTTTTGTAATTAGAAACACACAAAATTATAGAGCAATATAGCGTTTATGATATAAGATTTGTTTGGCACTAACCGTACAAAAAACTTGGAGCCGTTTTTGAGAAAATTTTATTTTTGTAATTTTTTTAAAATTGCAATTATTGCACGAAAACTACTAATGTGTTTTTAAAAAATTGACATGACCGTTATGAAAGAACTATTTATGGACAACAAATTTCATTTGTAGGGAAAAATCTGTCTTCAATTTTGTAGTTGTAGAAAGACGACGAAAAAATTCAAATTTTGGCAATTTTCGAAAATTCAGAGTTAACCGAAAAATCGGACCTATGCCATTTTTATGTGTATTTTACTCTATCCATGCAAAAATTTAAAAAAAAATTGGAGCTGTTTTTGAGAGAATTTTGAAAATGTTCCTAGGGCTTCATGTAAAGTACCCCCAAATTTTGAAGAATGTTTCTCAAAATCTCAAAGCTTCAACTAGAACTAGATATACAAGGGGTTTCTTCAATTTGGAAAAGATCGTACGTGTGGTTTAGGCGATAGTACTGTTCACAGACGGACGGGCAGACGGACAGACAGACGTTTTGAAAAAAAACAACACTTTTTCGGTATCAGGGTACCCCAAAACGTGTATTTCTGTTAAAATCTCGAAATCGATTTTCCGCAGCATTACGTAACTTTCTCTAGGCTACGAATATTATTCCCGTAAATACGTATGTATACGAGAAAGTAAAACGGAAGACAGTTACAAAATAATTTACATCATATACATCGTACACATAACAAACGAGAGAAAGAAATAGGAGCCAACACTGCTCTTGTTTGAAAGGGGTAAAAATTATCGGGGGCCTTCGATGGAGGCCATCAGCGAGGGCACATAGATTGCAGCCTGCAAGTGGGAGAGATGATTACATCAAGGTCACCTGACCATCGTAGGTCTGCCTGTCATTGAAAAATTTGAATGCGTTGTTAAGAAACGGCGATTAATCATTACTGTAAATGCGAAATTTGATGCTCTTTTTCACAGTAATCTATTGAGTTTTCGAAAAACTTCATTTGAAGTAATTTGAATCACTTCCACTCGCAAATGCAATAATGTATATAAATCGATAGAATTACATATTAACGGCGTGAGAGATATTTAAAAAAATTACGTTTATGTAATTTTTGAAGAAAAAAAAGAATAAACCAAAGTGAACTTTACTTTAAACAGTGCAATTAGCACTATCCATTGGACAGATTTGAAGAAAAAATGTGGAGCCATTTTTGAGAAAATGTCGTCAGAACGTTTCTGACAATGCAGAATTTTGAGCTCATTTTCACACAAAACTTGAATTTTCGAGAAAATTTATTTCACATTATTCAAGACAAGTAAAAAAATATTTTTTCGTTATTTTTGAAAAAACCAAAGAATTCAGAAATATGTTTTTTATGTCATCGGATAGGGTGCATTTGGTACTATCCCTACCAAAATTTAAAGAAAATATTTGAAGCCATATTTGAGAAAATATTGTTTTTGTTATTTTTTGAAATTGCAAATACGTCAAGCACTATTGAACGCAAACAACTAAAATTTCAAATTTTCAAAAGAATGTTCATGACCATAATGATTTATGGACAACAAATTTCATTTTTAGGAAATATCTTTATTTTCAGTTTTATTGTTGTAGGAAGATGCTGGAAGAAATTTAAATTTTTGCAATTTTCGAAACTTCAGAGTTAACCGTGAAAATCGGACATATTCCACTTTTATAAGTGTGTTCTTACAAGAAATTCAAGGGAAAAGTTGTAACCGTTTTTGAGAAAATTTTGAAAATGTCGAAGGGGGCTTCATGTAAAGTACCTCGAAATTTTAAAGAATGTTTTTCAAAATCTCAAAGCTTCAAGTAGAGCCTGATGGCCAGGGGTGTCTTCAACTTGGAAAACATCGTACGTGTGGTTTAGGCGCTAGTTTTTTCACTTACGACGCATTTTCACACGGTTTTTTCACATCATCGCAATTTGTAATTCATACTCCACGCCAAAATGTGCTCTACACGAATACTAAAAGTTACCTATAATAAAAAAAATTTGCCGCGGTACGATTAGATTACATAACATGGGTTCGAATCCCCAAAATGACCCTTGGTCGCACGCTGTGCTCGGCCGAACGCTGTTCTGTTTTTTTTTCTTCGTAAGAACCAATGTTAATTGTTTCTCTTTGTACAGCCCTGAATTTTGGAATATAAATGCGGGAGTAATATTTTTCGTAGAACCGTTAATTCATGTTAATGTTTGGGTAGAGTTTTAAATTTTTTTAAAAAAGTTTTATCGCTGATATGAACCAATGTTAATTGTTTTTCTTGCGCTTACGATTTTGGGAAAACTATAGGAGCGGAAAATTCGGCAATAGAGCACTTAATTAGCATTTAATTAGCCGTTAATTTTGGATATCGTTTGGTAGAGATTCGTTTCTGGGCGCTGCAAACTTTACATGACTCCGCAACGGAGAACGGGAGGCACCACCCTACCTTCCCAGCCGCATAGGCGGGAATCGCGTATGTTAAATTTGAAAATTTAAGTGATCATAGTTACTGAATTCTTGTGCTACATCAACATCTTGAAGCCAACATTCATCTGAGAAGATTTTGTACTCATAGTTTGTAAGAATTTATTCTGTAATTAAGTTAAGCATGGTAACATATGAGTAAATTTTTTGTCATCAATTTTCTCAAAAATGGTAAATTGGAAAATTCAAACTGTGATCTCATGGCCATGAGAAGGTTTCAAAAACCTAAGATTTTGTTATAAACATCTAATTTTTTGGTTGGTTTAACTCTGAGAAAAAATTGGTACTTTGTGCAATATTTTTATTGATTTCAAAACAGGTTTTTATTTATTATAAGAGAACCATTGGTTGTAGCGGGTTCTACCGACAAAATCTGGAATTTAGAGTAAATTCGGGGTTGTACAGACACCTTGTTTGCCTTTGTCGCCTCAAAATTAAGGTTTTTATGGCAAAATAAAAATTATTTCATATCCACCAGCCATTAGTTCTGGCATCTCTGCCAGGGGGCTCTACCATCGCATCGCCCCTTCGGTAAAGCTTCGCGGGCATGTATCGCATTTTGCCTACTTTCTAAGGGGGAAACAACTTTCGTAGGCAAGGAGTTTGTACTGCTCTATGAGTGAATCGATATTTCCCCGCTACGCCTCGCTGACACTTCGGCGACCCCCCTCCCCTTCTGGGAGGCCTATATAAGCCAGTGCGCTCCCCGCGCACACTGCCCTTTCGCCACTTTTTGCTTTTGTCGTTCTATCTTGTATTGCGTGCCTGGCGCACGCTCTTTCATAGTCACGTCACGAGCCATTACTTATGTTTTTAAAAGGCCCGGCTCCTTCAGAGTCATTACATTGTGTTTTTATGTGTATGAGTGCTTTTAGCCTGATTTAGGCAATGTTGGTTTTATTGGTATGGAACTGGATCTCACTTTTGGTATTTGTTGGTGTTTCTTGATGGTTGTGTGACCTCGCCTTTGTTGTAGCGCAGGTTTACTCTGTTTTTTCGTTTTTGTAGCTCACGTTGCAGTGTTTGGCAGCGTTTGGGCATTTGTCGGCCCCAGATATTTGTGTGGTGTACCATTTTTGAGCTGTGCATTGCTAATTTGTCATTGTTAATGTTGCAGTTTTTCGCTCCTGTCGTAAGACGGCATTTGGTCGCATTCGACATTTTGGAGCTTCGTTGGCAGGCGTCAGCTGGGCTCGTACGGCATCCGGCCGTGGTCCATAGTTAGCTGCGTCAAATCTGGTCCCGTAGCCGGCAGACACGTCGGCTGGGCAACGGCACGCCGCTGGCACGCACTGGCTCGATCTCATGCGAGCGTTGTAAGGCCGCATGTAATTCGGCAGTTGTGCAGCCGTAGCCAGTTGAACGGAAGCAAGAACGGGCGGCTACCAGGCCGTTCTGCTTCGTTCCAGAGTATTCCTGTTCGTTTGATAAATTTGGTAACAAGGTGTAAGTTTGGTAAAAGATCCATTTCCATACAACTTTGTATTAATGCACTCATAATAAATTTGGTTTTAACTTTTGAATGGCTCGTTTTGTAATAGTTCTGTATATCACTTCTTTTTGTATTGAAAGATAGCCGAGGTCGACTTCTTTGTCATTTCGTCTATTTGTGTATTCGACTTCCTCGTCCTAAAGTGGACATTGTTGAGGATGCTCAGAATATAGTAATTCTGTATAAAGTTAAGGCGTATTGTTGGAAACGCCTTTTCTCAGTGTTCCTGTGTACCTCACAGTATTTTTGTAAAGAGACGGTATCCATCCGTCTGTCAACTTTGCAATTCCGTTCATAATTCTGTATTGTTTTTCTTGCAGCAATCTCTCTTTCTGTACAGCAAGAAACATTTATTTTGTATGTTCTCATAGTTTACAATAAATGTAACACTTGTAAGTTATTTGGATTGTTATATCTCCATTCTCCGAGATCCTTTAGAATTTATGTTCCTGTTTCTTTCCGAATCTGGAGCGTCCTTTCGAAAGGTTTCGATTGTGACGACAATCTTCACGATTCCGATGGCTTAAGGGTTCTGTGTTAGCCCCGAAAATATTTGATTAGGTAAACGCATGGTCACCTCGCCTTACATTTGTTTTAAGGCAAGGTTTTATTTAAAAGTTAATTTGTGCTGTTTTAAACAGCTGGCGACCGTAACTTCGAACTCCAATTGTTAATTTTCCTAAATTACGAGTCTCGCCAAGTTCCAAATTTAACAGCGTAGGCTCGCCCCGAGCCGGGGGAGCCAGCAGTATTAGGATCCGGTGTAGAGCGTGTTGCTGGTGCAGTGAAAGCGTTATTGTAGAAAGTTTTTTTTGGCGACCGTGTAGCTTGTTTCGGGAAGATTCTGGTTGAACTGTAACTACGGCGCTGCGAACAGGGACATCTTCTGGTATATGTGTTGAGTCAGCTTTGTACTCTGAACTGTGAATTTTGGATTGTTGGTTTATTGTCAATAAACGAATTTAAAGAACTGTTATTTATACACTCCTGGATTTCCCGTATATAACAGTTCAAACATTTTGTAAGTTTTGCAAGGCTGTCCACTGACGCAGCGACAGCTACACCAGCCAACTCGATCATCACCTAGCTTTCCAAAGTTCGAGCCGGAAAATGAAGTATGGAGCTCCTACTATGCAAGGTTGAATCATTTTTTGTATCACGGGAGTCACAGGTGAGCAGAAACGGGCTTTCTTTTTTAGCATCTCAGGAAGCGAGCTGTATGAACAAAGACTGTTTCCGTTAAAACTAGTGGAGGAAGTTGACTTTGAAGAGCTCATAGAAAATTTGGCCGGACATTTCGACCCTCACATTGTAGCAGCCAGATATACATTTTTCCGTAGTAAAATGCAGTCAGAGACTGCACTTAAAGACTGAGTCACAGAATTTAACAGGTTTAGTAAGATACTGTAACTTCAAATGTGAATGTGGACGGTCATATACTGAATATCTAATTCAGGATATGATAGTACAGCACACCTCAGAAGATAAGGTTAGGATGGAGCCACTGCAGTTTGAAAACCCGTCTTTGTTAAAAGTGCAGAAGATAGCTAAAACTTTTGAGATCACCAGTACAGCAGCTAAAAAGTGACAACAGTCAGGAAAAAGAAGAATGTTCAACAAAAGATGTTAACAACTTCGAAGAAAATTTTAATTCGCACAAGTTTTGTGAAATTTCGCACTCTAGATACAAGTGCAGATTTAGAAACTCCCAGTGTTTCTTTTGTGGTATGTTGGGACACATTCAGTCAGTGTGTGAAATAAAGAGAGCGAATACAGGACGGCGAGCAAGAGAAGAGGTTAACGAAGAAGATATGGAAGTGAACATTGTGAATGAAGTATTAGGTACGGAAGGATGTGCAACAGTTTTCGTAGACCTGAGCATAACACAAGAAAAAATTAAGTTCCAAGTGGATACGGGATCGCCAGTGACACTGATCAATTTGGGAACATACAGAAAGATAGAGGCGCAGAGAGATATGTTGTAGATCCAGTGTGAAGTTGTGTTCTTTTAGTAAAGACAAAATCGAGACGAAAGGTACTACGTTTCAAGCAGAGGCAAAATATAAAGGAGTGGCGAGGGAGATATTTATTACAGTGGTTAACAGAGCCGATACAACGAATGTTGACTTAAGTCTGCCTCCTTATCTTGTACATACGTCACCGTTTCTATGACACCCGAGCTACTAATCATAATGCTGACCGGCCGGGTTTCGCCACACTTGCTTTGTGAATCACTCGTGTTAGGACTCGTCCAGGCTCGGTCCACGGTTATACCTCACATGTTTTCTGTTGTGAGAGTTTGCTTGCATTGTTCTTATAACAAGTGTATTGCGTATTAATTTTAATTTTGTTTATAACTTTTGGTGGACCGGTATGTCTTCTCAAAGTAAAGGACAAACAATATACAGTGATACTGGAGATTATATGTGTCGTTATGAAGAAATGTGACGAAGAGAAGAATTCGGGCGTTCAACACACGCTGCAAAACAGAATTTTTTTGATAGCAAACTATGCTGGAGTATCTGTTTGAACCGTGACATCAATTAGAAAGAAGGATTTGAAGTCAGCTGGGCAGCCTTGTGAATTTCCGTTAAGAAAAGGTCATTTTGTGAAGAAAAAATGTCCACATTGATGATTTTGATAAGAGTGATTCGTGATTTATTTATGATTTTTATACTGTTAGAAAGCAAGTATCTACTGAACAAAAACTGATGACGGCAACCAAAAGAAAATTAATTATCCTTGTGGTGTGTAGACATTACGATACTTGCTCCACGCCATTGGTTTTAAATGGAAAACATGTCGCAACCTCAGAAAAGTTTTAATTGAATAGCCTGATATTGTCAACTGACGCGCAAGGTATTAGAGTGACATTACAAAATGTAGAAATGACGAGAAACACACAAAGATATCTTGATGTGACATGGGTTAATAATAATCTTACATTTGGAAAATGCTGGAGTAGCGAGGTAGTTACCGGAATAATGATAAATAAAAGTTCCTCAAACAGACCCATAATTGTTAGTGCCGGTTTAAAGAAAGGCTTTATCCACGAGGTCACTTTAATTTTTAATGCTGGAATAGCTACCATTGATTACCATGGCCAGATGAACAGGGATAATTTAGAAAAATGGGTAAACGAAAAGCTGTTCCTAAATCTCCCCAAAGAAAATGTTATTGTGCTTGACAATGAACCATATCACTTTCTCCAAGAAAACATGCCTCCTTCTAAGTATGGTGAAAACCAGGAGATGGTTGACTGGCTCAATAATAATAACAACAACATTGCTTGTTCCAAGACTGAAAAAAATTGAATTTTTTGACATAGTCGTACAGCACAAACCTCCACAAAAAATGTGCCATGTAGACACAAAGTTAAAAGTACATGGTCATACAGTAATTCGTTTGCCGCCTAATATATGTGTGATCCAAACCCAAGTGTTACAATATACAATATTACAAAACCGAAATGGACACGTTTTGAGAATTTTTCACTCCGTTTTTTACTCCAACCGCAAAAAAATAGAGTTATTTCCAACAAAAAACAAACTTAGAAAACTGAAAAGATTACGACATACTCGTAAGTAAAAATGAACGTAAATAGCATATCTAAAAGGAGACATTCGTGTGAATAATTCACAGAAAGTTACGAAACATTATTGGTCCCTGTGGTAAAAAACGACACCAAACAGTTTAAAGGTTAAATGGCTTCCAATGAAATTTTTCGAAAACTCAAAAGATTTCTTTGAAAAAGAGCTACAAATTTCACATTTACAGTACGCTTAAACGCCATTTTCGTATCGGCTCCAAAGTTTTCAACACAAATTTCCATGTACGGCAAGGATTCACTTTTCTATAATATTCTTAAAGTAATATTTCGCTTCAATCGTTAGGATACAGAAAAATGGAGAAAAGCTTGAAAAAATGTACTTTAGGCGGCATTAGATGGCACCTGGGAAGTGGATGGCGCAAGAATGTAAAGCCAGCACAAACAGAAGAAAATAGAAAACTGACTAGTACGAGAAAGTATGTGCCATTATGTAACACCACTTGTAAACATTCAATGTTTTGTCAGTTTTAAAAATTATAAAATCTTTAACGTAGTTTATCAGTTGTAAAAATGTTTATCGGTAACATGTACCTGTTAATATGCAACCCTGGAGGTTTGCTAAGTGCACTTGCATTTACCTGTATGTTAAGAACTTTAACATCCTTAGCAACGTAAACAACCATCGATTCATTACATGTCAAGTGTTTGTTACAAAAACATGGCGATGTACAAAACTAATCAGATTCCATCAATTGAGAATTAATTCACATTGGTTTGGGGGATAATTATTATTAATTGTAATATTATTAATAGTACAATTAGAAAAATATATATTAGGTAAGTTAATCTCATTTTCCTCACATTCCATCAAATGAAACTGCTCGAGTAATCATATTTACTGACGATGTGAAGGTGTCGCCACTGTAAGTCAACGCGCCAATTTCGTTACCGAACGTTGTTTCTTTAGGTATCTTTAGGTTCAGGAGAATTATTTGCATCCATATTTCTCGAATCAATCTTATACGAATCTTGTTTATATAGATATACAGCAAGCAACATCCCACAATCTCGTACTAACGTGCCGCATCTCAAATCTCGTAATGAACGTGTTTACTATCGCAGTAATGTAAATTTTCGCATAATTCGTGAGATTTTATGGTGACCGATAAAATGCTGAACATACCACGAAATGTTAGTGTTATTACTGCCTTTTCCAAATTAAAAATCTCGTCTCCGCTAGGCTCCGCCCCGATTTTTAACTTTTGGCCTCAGCAGTAATAACACTCATAACATTTCTAGGTATGTTAATAGCTATAAATTTGATTTTAAAATATTTTCAGGTATCTGGTGAGGGTTGAAAACTTCACCTGAAACGTTTTATATAAAGACTCCAGTACATTTTTATTAATAAATGTTTATAAGTGATGTGATGATCTTTTATTGTACGTGAATGACTGTTTAAAAGGAAAAAATAGGACCTGTAATTATGTATAAAATGTATTGAGGACAGTTAGAATACTATAAACAGTTACTGTATATATTAATTTGTTTCAAATGTTAAAAGCTGTGATGGGAAAATACGTAAACAAAGTAATTGGGCTCGATTACAGTTACATGCCAAATATTGTACTCAATTACAATTACAAATTACATTTTCAGCAAGTAATTAGTAATATTACAATTACAGTTACATGTGCAGAGTAATGGGCAATACAATAACGGGTACAGGGTAACGAATAAGTGCATAAAAGTATTAATATTGTCAAGTAATTTGCCAGTAATTTTACAAAACAGCTGTCTTAAAATCGTAGTCACATAGTGCCGATCTCTTCCGAGAATGTTCATCTTTGCAGTTACTGAAAAGCAGGTATACAGGGACACTGGACGGAATGCCTGTATCAAATTTTAAGAACATCCTCTGCAGTGTTGGACACTACAATTCGTTTTATACCTTTCGAAGTGCTGGAGAGGTAAGAAATTACTTCATCCAGCATTGGTGAAGCTACAAGTTCTGATGAGGAAGCATTGAAAAATTTATCATCATCACTTAATTATTTTCCTAAATCTTCCATACATGTTTTCCTAACAGCCCCCATCATTTCATGATTGAAACCTGCTTCTTTCTTGTCCTGTACTTCTAGCCTTGAAAATTTTAATGAAGGGATCAAACCTACTGATTTGTTTAATTTTTGATTTGTCTGAAGCAAACTTCTTTAATACATCTTTCTCTAAAGCCTTTGTCAAAGGTCTAGATTATACCAAAGCATTATCACTAGAATTTTTGTTCAGTTCCCTTAGCAGGCATTTGATAGTAGGCAGTTAGATGCTTTTTTTTCTGCCTGCAATATGTTTAGGCCCTAGACTGCAATAGGTTTCATAATCGAAGAAGAAAAATATTGCAATAAAAGCTCACATAAATCGTAAATATGTTTATCTAAAAAAATATGAATTCTACAAGACTTATTAGAAATTGATCCAAATATTCCAATGCATTTCCGACACACCAAAATATATTCTTCCAAAAAGCTTAACTCAATAGGTTGAAAGCGTGATAAACCAATGCTGTTCATAAGGTCATATAATTCAATTGAACTATTTTTTCTACTGCTGGCACCAAACATTTAACACTATCGGCCACAATAGCGCTTCTTTGTTTGTTTCACAAACCCTGACGTCGGGCACAAGATGTGCGTGCGACTTTCTTAAGAATAACATCCTTCTCAGCTTTTTGACTGACCTATATAAGAGAGTAATAAAGTGTAACAATACTGAAGATGAACGTAAGCTCAGTTAAGTCTAAATTTACTTAATTTCTAAGAATAAATGAGATTTTCGGTACTTATTTATTTACAGGTTAGATAATATTAACGTAATTAAAAATACTGGACCCTGGTATTCAGAATTTACCCCGTTACTTTTTTATTTTATACATAAGCATGTATACATTACCTTCACTACTATTAAAGTAAGAACACATGCAGCGCATCTCTAGTGAGGAGGAAGACTAATGAAATTCATTGATACCTTCGTTAAGAATGGCTGATATGGCTGAAGTTTAGAACACGGTACAACTTAACACGCTCGTGGTTAGGTTAGATTTAAACAATTGAAAATAAGCTTGTAGGCAATTATTAATTTTGCGAGTAATCAATTTTAGAGACAGCAAACGATTTTGTTAGTGAAAGTGTAGGGTTACATTTACGCTTGTACTTCGAAATAGTTCTCATCGATCGCTTATTGTAGCATTTCAATTAATATGTGTAATTGTCATTTGCAACAATGAAAAAACGCTGAGTTATAAGTTTGTGCTCCGAACGAAAAGAAATCCACTACGAAATTAATGTGACTAAATTACTGAGTGAAATGAAGAACCTACAAAGTTATGACATCATTCTTGATACAGGATAAAAAAAAACCATGCTGCGAGTCATTTAGATGTTTCAAAGAAGAATTTAGAGGTACATGTACTACATTATCTTTTCAGTTAAGTGCAATATCATTATCAAAAAAGGTACTATGCAATGTACTGTATAGTACTGAAAATAGTACAATACGCACAAAATATTTCTAATGATCAGGCTCCAAATGTTATTATCAAATTCGAATCGTTCAATGTGCAATATTATTCCATAGTAACAAGATCACACTAAACTGACATTTACTGTGCTGAGAATATTTACGACGCATTTTCAAAAAAATAATACTAAGTTGACGAATACTGTATGGTAATGTTTTTCTAGGAATGTTTCATGGTTTTTTGGTCATTCAATGAAAAAATTTCTTAGTTTGCCAACGTTTCGGGACTTTATTGTTCTCTTGTTGGGTCTTGCTAAGGTTGAATATTTAAGAGCAAAATACCAATCACCCAACACATGGCATCAGGGGTACCTGCACAAAAACACCTCCTCTCTCTGGCTCCATGTTTAGGAATGAGTAATGTTTTTTATCCATCTTAGATTATTTTTATTAGCTAAAATTGTCGATAGTTGTGTGTTTGAAAACGAATTATCTGGAAATTTTTCAATTGTAAGCAGGGAACGGAATTTATTGGAATATAAGAGCAAAATATATACTGAATACATATGTATTTATTTCTTCCAAAATATGTAAGGAAAAGTAGAAAATTTGTAAAATAAAAATTCATTATAGTGTATAATATTGCTCTATACAAACAGTTTTCGTGTACAGAACGTCACCGATCAGATCTCAACAGTGATTCGGAGTGACTGAAACACAGCTATTTTATACAGAGGTAATTAATAGGGGGCGAATTTTGATTACTTAAAACATCGCCAAAAATGATCAGTGAAATGCTCTTAAAATGCTTTAAAAATATCCTAAAACCAAAGAAAAATGATATAAAAAATATTTTCAAGACCAGTTCGGATGAACAACTCAAGCTGTTGGATACGTTACTGATGAAATAGAGACTTCTTCCATTCGTTGAAGTGAACTCAGCTTGCAAACTTATTTTTACTGTTCTTTACCAGGAAATCTCTGCCTTGAGTAATCCCGAAATCGGTCGAACCGGCAATGGCGCTTATATACGTCACAAGAATTACATACTCAAACGGCTGTTAAAACAATTTCTGAGCGAACAAATAGACTAGGCTACTGAGTAATTCTGTGAAGAACATTTGTTACTTCTTGTAAATATTATTTGAAGCAAGAACCATTAAAAATGAAATTAAAATCAATAAAAATCACAATGAAAACAGTAAAAAATGCATTAAAAATGACGGAAAAGGTAAAAAATTACTTGTTTGTCGAAATCGACAAAAAATGCAAAATAATCTATAAAAATCGGTCATTTCCTTTTGTCATAACATAAAATGAATTTCTATACTAAACGGCATTGTTCTAAAGTGTAAAGAAAACAATGACATTTCATTAAAATCCACCCCTACTAATTACATACTATCTTTCACCGCACGAGTCTTTTTCGATATATAATTTACAATGTTGTTTGCGAGGACCCGGCGTTCAAATGAACAGTTGCCTAGTACCGTGTAGTAGCCAGAGATGGATCATGGCGAGAGTTTAAAGGAAACATACATCCCCTCCCTCCAATCCAACGACATGGTAAGATAATGATCTGTAAAAAAATTTTTTTTTTAATCGTGTTGCCATTGGACTCTACGAAACGTGAGCAATTACTTTATTGTAATTACTCGTACTTCTGCTTCACAAACATCCACTCATACGTCCGAGTCCCAGTACGCGGTTCCCAAACAAGCGAGCAAGGGCGAAGTTTGACAATACATGGCGAATGTTTCTGGGTCACAGAAGCGCAGGAAGATTACTTTGCCTTGTAAGAACGAGGATTCCAGTAACACATATTTCATACTATCTAATGAAATATTTCGTTTCTTCTTATAAATATATTAAAATATTTCATTGAATTAAAATATATTAAAATGTAAGAAATATATGGTACAAGTAACGTATGTAAAAATATGCAATTATACTAAAATATGTAAAATATAAAGAGTTCTGATTCATTCGGAATATCTCGTAAACTAATAGTATATTATGCAATTTATAATGTTGTCCTTTTTTGCACGAATAAGAAAATATTACCGAACAAACGACGTTAGGAAGGACTTCGGTAATAATTTCTTATGAGTGCAAAAAAGTAACATAAACGAGTTGCATAAGCTATTTTTTTTCTATAAGAGTGTTATAAAAATTTAAGGGAGCGAAGTCAATTTGAATGTTAAGTTGTAACCTCGGATTCATGTTATGACGTCATGAGTGCTACCTAAGCAAGTAATGCCATACCTAAGCAAGTAGTTGCCATTTGTAAACACAAATGGCAACTTGGTTGAAAGTTTCGTTTCAAACATTATGGATTCTTTGCCGAAAGAAATCTTGAAAGAAGCTCAAAAAGCAGAAAATGCATGCTGCGGGGATGAAAAATATGGAAACTTTTGTATGCGAGGCTGTTGTTCTTTCCTATCTGTCGGAATAGGTTGGTTAAGTTACTACAATGCACATGCTAGAATAAAAACGGTAGTTATAATGCATGATTCTTTAAACATTAAGTCCACAGCGTGTAAAGCGTCTAACTTATGGTGGACATATTCTAAGTTAAATGCAATGTGTAAATGTGTGCGTTTAAGATAAAATACAGATTTTTCGCCGATAATGGTGGTGATATTACTGCACTTACATGTGACGAAGGGTGACGATCTTCAAATGTAGCTGAATCTTACATTGAAGAATCCATCAACACCAAGCGAATGCCGGAGCAGTACCCTACCAAATCGGCCACGGACCGCGCGCGATCTTTCCTTCCTCTTCCCTTACACATACACTTACTCATGCACTACACTACCACATATTCCGGGAGACAGGTCAGGAGCTTAGAGCTTGTCCCGGCTGGGGCGGTGACCCACTGGCGGGAGAGTCCTGGTTAGGGGGAAACCCAACTAGACGTTAGGTCGGCGCCAGATCTTGCCCTCCAGCGGGGGGAATTCACCACCATCTCCCGAGAAAAGCATGCACTACACTTACGGGACTAATGACCAAAGCTGTTGACGCGCCCGGAAACACGAAAAAATCAATCAATCAATCAATAACAGCAACAGGCACTTTTAAAATCCAATTTATTAACTTATTACTACGTAAAAACTACTTAAAAGTTTTTTCACAATACATTTGATTTTACTGCGAACACAGAATCTATTTGCATGGTACCATTGCTTTCTTTATACTCCGTAACTGATGATAAATGGTGTCTGTGACTTATGTCACTGATGAATCATATTTCGTGCAGAAATAGTGATGACGTAATGATTCGAGCCATAATATGTCATATTATGAACGATTTTGCTCATGGAAAAGGGTTGTTTAATGCTTGTATACAAAAAATATTATAGAATGCACATATCAATTTCCTATAAAAATGTATTCAGTCGGCTCCGGTTATAGTGAACGCAGACATAGCGATCCCTCGGTTATAGTGAACTTGTCACTGGTCCTGTTTAACTTACATTACAATTAAGCATAAGAAGATTCGGTTATTGTGAACCTGTACCTCGGCTATAGTGAACGTAGGAAATGCTACGTTCTGAAAATGAATTCCCTTCTGAAAACAAATATGACGCCTCAGAGCCACAAATTCCATTACTAGGCAGCTTGAAAAAAATATCATAAATAATATGACAGCACTTCGAGTGATATTTGGTGTGACTATTGCGCGAATTAAGGCATTGCATTAATGAAATGGATAATTAAAATCATAGGAATTACGAAAAAGAGAAATATTACTCAAAATTGCTACCGGAATAGTGTGTGAAACTTTCATTCAGCTCCGAGTTATCACTGCCTCCTGAAAACTTACAATCAAGTAAAATCTGAATAACAGTTTAAAGCAGAAAATTGTTTCAAATATGTTTCGATTTTATGGTAATAAAACTATCAAAAAACAATTATAACAAAGCTACTTACAAGAACATTTATTAAAAACACAATTATTAAAGCTTTAGGAAGTTGAGTTTTTCATGTTTTGGTATTTCGTGGAAGTATTTGATATGAAAGATATACAAGCTGAATTAGCAGCGGGATTCGTCAATTTCGAATCGATTGAACATGTGTGTGTGCTCATTAAAGTATTTTTCTGAATAATTTTGGTTGTAACGTTCCTCAGTTTTAATAGCATATTCTTTACACTCTTCAACATCTAATATTCGCATATTAATTGCCTAAAATATGGTAATTTCTTCATATGTAGTTTGTGCTGTTCATTTATATTTTCCTTCACAAAATTCTTGAAATTACTACCATACACTTTCTTGGTTTATTTTGCCGTTTAGCGGCTCTGATTGTTTAATAATAGATCCAGATTTTTAAACATTATCAAGACGACACATTTCACATTACGATACATTATATTGATGCTCAAAAACTATTATGGACCTAAAACAATTGAGGAGCAAACATTCAAAACAGTGACATGACCACTTCACACTTTTCCGATAAAAATGAAAAATATAGCACAAATTCCACACTTTTATGCGCCGTCATTAACTCAACGAATTGAGTACTACTAAATGTATTGTAAAGCATCTCATTGTTTTCTCTGGAAATAAAATTCGAGGTAAAAAGAACAGAGGAACTCAATTTTTGTCGAATGGATGTGTCACCTTTTGAATGTTTGCTCAATTGCTATTTTCGTCTTAAAAAGGTAAAAGAAGTTATTACAGCGGAGTGCGAAAAGGCGAACAAAGTGATAATCATATGACGACAGACATCTGGGATTCGTTTATTTTGAATATATTCTAGCTTAGCATTGGTTACTTACGACACGGACAGACTTGAGTGAAATAGTCGAAGTCTCCCCTGAGGTGAAGGTAGCGGACCCGGAATGGGCACCTCTCTGATGACCGTATGCCACTCGGTTTCACTGCGGAAATAAAGGCCGGAATCCGGTTTATGGAAGTTTCCGTTTT
The DNA here is from genome assembly GCA_011170035.1 of Teleogryllus occipitalis. NCBI lineage: Eukaryota > Metazoa > Arthropoda > Insecta > Orthoptera > Gryllidae > Teleogryllus > Teleogryllus occipitalis. The sequence goes on along the minus strand of BLKR01015178.1, from coordinate 54,730 downwards.
ATGCAGAGTTGTTCATTTTATGACACTTATAATATTGATATTTCCGTCCTGAATCTAGTAAATTACATGATTGAATTATATTTAACATTAACATGTGACATATTTATAGTTATTTATTGGTGGATGGAAAACACCAATAAATGAATATTAAACATTCTTCATTGACAGCTTCTGAGTTTCTCTTGCTTCTATAAAGTTGGACCTTTTTTCATCTAAGATTAGATTATGATTTTTCCCGGAAGTTTTTAACTAGTCCTGAAACTTAAAAAATACACATTATCTCACGGTCTAGTAGCTGCAGCCGCCCTGCTTGCTGCCTCTTTCAACGCAAAATGCGTAAAATGTGTACAGTATTATGAAATTCTGATACTCTTAGTACAGCCTTCAGCAGTGTGTCTCTGGCCGAGGGGGTTTGATTTTCAATGCGGGCACGGAGATGCGTGAATAGAAGTCATGCCCGTACACCTTCCCACGCTCAGAGAGTCGGGAGGAAGGGAATTCCCGTATGGCCAAAGTCATGAGAGACAGGCGACCGCAAGGTCGAATTCTACGCTGACAGCTGAAGTCCCTCTCCACTGTGCGGCTGTCATGAGTAAATCGCGTGTCACAGGGATAGAGAGTTTAAAACATACTTGCTGATGCATTCATTTCATTAAGAATATCTCGTGTCTCTCTGCCAATTCACAGGATTCCGTTTTGTAAAGGATTTTCCCCCCGTAGGACATGGAAAACCAGTTTCTTTTTTGCGTTGGGCAGGTTCCGTTTGATTCAGTATAAAATGACGTTTAACTTCACGGGCCAGGGAAAATTTCCGCTTAAGGCAGGTTTCCAACTTGCACAGGTTCCGATTTAGACAGATTTTACTGTATGTATGAAGACTCATTCTGCTTCTATGAGTATGATAATTATCTCTCTCATTTACCCGACAGAAATAGCTTACGGAATGATTTTGCTTGGCTTCCTACATTGGAGAAGAGGGGGAAGGCTAGGATTAATTTCATTTCCCGATGGTGGCGGATTATTCCAGACCAGTTAATGAACTTGTACCACTATCTGGGGAAGAAATGAAGTCAGTTGTTGTGACTCCTCATTCCTTCCTTTTTCGGAACAGAACCTTCAAACACACGCGCAATTATTCCCCATGAGGTCCGGCAAAGGTAGCTCAGGGCATCAACTAATGTCACTGCAGTGCCTCTGACCGGGAGCTCCGAGTATGACAGGATTTTCATCACTAACTACAAAGCTAGTTCGAATTTAGCTACTTCTTGGAGGAGAATTCTATCTGTTTGCTGCTCTGATGAGTATTTTTCCATGGTTTCTTTCATCCATACCAGGCGAATGCCGGAGCAATACCGTAACACTGTACGCTATCTTTTCTTTGTTTTCCATGTCCTATTCTTTTCCCTTACTTACGCATACACTGCTTTTCCACACGTGCCGGGAGGTCTGTAGGTAGCTTGGAGCTTGTCGCGGTTGGGGCGGTCCCCCGCTGGTGGGAGATACCTAAGCAGACGCGTAGGTTGGCAGCAAATCTCGCCATCCAGCGGAGGAATATCACAGCCACCTCCCGCGGTAAAGACATGCACTACACTTACGGGACTAATGCTCTGATCAGTAGACGCGACCGTAATCACTAATCAATCATTCGGAGAGGATTTTGGGTCGTTGCGTCGTTGGGTCGTTGGGTCGTTGCGTCTGAAGGTATTGACCGTTGGGACTCGAAGCTAGGACGTTCCAGTTTACGAAGCTTAGTTTGCAGATCTCTACTTCATATGGAACAACTCCCGATAATGAATGTGTGTATTTGGAATTTCAGGGTCGGATTCATCCGAGTTTTGCCAGCTAGCAGTGTCCCCAGGAATGGACACTCTTTCTTTTCAACCCTGCAGCTACACACTTGTTTTTTCGTTGCGAAACACACTGGGATGTCACGTTCTCAAAGATTTTTAATACGTTTCAATCAAAAGATCTAGGAAATATGGATATAAACTGGGAGATATCTGAATGAATTAATGAAAAGGAAGTTCTTCAACAAATTATTTGATACCAATTGCGAGTAATTTTAAACATTCTATAAACGTTTATGAGTAGTTATGATAAAAATGTGCTTGTGAGGTAATGGTAGTCAGTATTTCTCATTATCGCAGCTTGACTCCCATTACCACAAACAAAATAATTTATTGATCTGCATGAGTTTAAATGGCCATCTGGAGGAAATTGAAAACAAATCACACAACAATGCAAACGCAATTAAAAAGAGATTAAATCACACAATGCCACCGGATAAACTTTAGAAGATGAATACTATTTTAAAATTCAAATATTAGAGTAGCTTACAATTTACTCGGAATATTCAACATACAACAAAGTTCTGCTTTCATTGCAAATTTGTTTCCCACATGACACAACCATTCTTTGACTTTCTCTCTTATTCTTCTCTTTACATTCAGTAAACATCTGTTTCTTGACTAGTGATTATGTCATTCGGAGGAAAATCTAGACACAGAAATTCCTGAATGGTAGATCTCAGATTTCTTCCATGCGTGGTTCTTCAAGTCGTTTCTTCAATAATGACTCATTCGGAGGAGAAGCCAAATCTTTCATAAAGTATAATTAATAATAATAACATATTTCAATAATGAGTTATTTTAGAATCTAAACTAAAAATAATCACCTTGATAATTTACGATCAGAAACTATACTCTTTGGGTGCAGCAAACCCTAATCGCACCACTGACGAAGTAGTTTCTAGCACTGACGAAGCAGCAATTGAGATTATAAATAGTATAAGAGAAAGCTAAAGGTTCAACAAAAACTTCGTGACGCGCTATGCGGCTATCTTGAGAAGTTTTCACTCTTTGTGAATTTGAAATGATGTTGAGGTACACCGGACCCCAATATGTAGTTGCAGGGTTAATATCTACACCTGGGAGTAAGGCAGGCATGTGGCGAGCTTCGAGTATTCCCGTCATCACACCTAGGTTATTTGACCTCCCTGGGCTTTCTTTCGTCATACCCCTGTAAAACTGAGATGATGTGTATTAGAAAGCTACAGTTTTATTTTTGCCACGGCCGCACATCGACCTAAGATCGACCCGACCTTTACCTGGCTCGCGCTCCACGAGAACCCGTGGGGCTTGGATAATAAACAGGACAATTTTTAAATTAACTCGGTGGTTTCCACATAAAAATTGTGGAATTTTATTATTGTAATATAACCCGTCCCCCAGAGAACAATGCACAAAATGGCGCCGTTTAAGGAGCACACCACGAATAGGTATTTGAGAAATATTCTAAAAGCTCCTTGGTTTATTCGAAACAATTAAATTTTAGAAGAACTAGGCATTGTTCCTTTAAAAACTTGGATTAATCTCCTCCCCACTAAATATTCTTCGGTCCTTTTGTTTGTCCTGCTCACAATATTTTTAAACTTGGCAAATCAGCTAAGCCTTATCCACGTATTCATTCACACTCTGCTAAAGACCTTCTACAATTTCCATAATTAACTCATCATTTCTTCATAAAACGAACTAGAGTATTTACAAATTGTAAAATATATTAATACTTTATCAAGACGTGCAAATACTTACTGACTCTAACTTATAATTATGCAAGCTTATAAGATGTTATATAAGAATATTCTGAGGTTACTTCTATAAGTTTTCCCTCATAAGCTCTAATTGATATGATAGTTACTTGAACCCCTTGAAAGATATTGTAGAATCGAAGAAGCATAAATTATTTTAAAAAAATATTCATGTTGACCATATTACTTTGATAAATAATAATTTTTGTGTAGGTTTTCAATAATGTTTCTTGTTTTTTAATCGTTTTACAGTTTAGTTCTGAAGATGAGGTAAATTACCTCGAAACGTGTCTGCTGCTGTAACTGACGAATAGTTTGTTAGGACCATTTTTTTAAATTTCAGAGTTCTCACCCACGCGAGCGCAAGATGGCGCGGTCCAAACGAAAGTCTACCGCCAGTTCGGGCATCGACGCGTCCAGCAACGGTTCCGACAACAGTTCCCCCGCGCAGGCGAACGAATCCGGCGCTCCTTCGGACTACAGCATCGAAGAAAAGAACCCAAAGAGCGAGAACGCGGAGCAGCTCGACGACTGCTTCCAGTCCATCGCGCGCGCTGTGTGGGAGGTGCACAAGAGCGTGCAGAGTCTCAACCGGTCGTCCTTCCAGGCGTCGGCCGCCGCGTGCTCGCCGGCCCCGTCGGTCAAGAATCCGCCCAACAGCTGCGCGGCGTTCGCGCCGCAGCCCCCCGGCAACCCCAGCGCGTCCTGCGCGGCCCAGTCGTCCTTCGGCGCCAACAACCGCCCTCCCTCCACGTGCCCGCCCCCGCTGGCGCGCCGGCCCCCCCAGCCCCCGTCCTCCTGCGCGGCCTTCGCCCCCGTGGCGTTCGCGGCCAACGACCCCTCCGCCGCGTTGGGAGTGCTTCCTTCTCCACCGTTCATGAGCGTAACTCCGGCCTTTCCAATGCAAGCGTTCGCCACCAGCCCGTCCTCTTGCCCCATGTTTCCTCCGCCGCCGCCCGCCCCGGGCTGCGCCGCATTTACCAGCCCGCCCGCCGCGTGCTCGTCCTCGCAGCGCTTCCCGCGCCCTCGCCCGTCCGCGGGGCGGCGGCGGCGCTGTTTGCCCGAGGTGGCTCGGCGCCCGTCGTGTGGGTTGCTGATGTCGACCCCGCCCCCCTCGGCGTACAGGGCGTTCTCGCCCCGCTCCTCGCGCCCGCGCGCGTCCTCGGCCGCGTGCCGCGCCTTCCTCGACGTGGGGGAGACGCCCCCCCGCTGCCCTCCGCCGCGCCCGCGCCCGCGCCCGCGCCCGTCGCCGGCGCTGTGCCCGTCCTTCGCCGAGGACTGCGACGCGCTGGCTCCGCTGCGCGCGTGCCGCCCGCGCCCGTCCTCCTTCCTGCGGCCGCACCCGTCCTCGTCCTTCTGCGGGCGGCGGCCGCGCCCGTCCTCCGCCATGTGCCCGCCGCCCGCCGTCTCCGCCTCGTCCTGCCCTCCCGCGCACGCCTGCGGACCCGTTCCACCGGACCCGTGCAGCGCGCCGTCCTTCGTCTTCCCCACGTTCCCCATGATGCCCGGCTGCACCTCCGGCAGGTGCCTTTCGTCGCCGGACCCGTGCGCGGCGACGTCCGGTGGGGTGTGCGGGGTCCCGGCGGACAGATGCCCGACGTTCCTGGCCCCCGCCTGCCCCGCCCCCGCCAGGTCGTCGTGCGACGTGTTCGCCAGCCAGCCCTTCCTGCCGCCCGCGCGCTGCCCGTCCAAACGCTCGCGCCCGGCCTCGTCCACGTTCTGCGCCATCCCATCGTCCTTCTGCGCGGTGTCCGCCGCCTACGAACAGACGTTCCGGCCCCTCGGCAAGCGCCTGCTCAGGTACGAGGACAGAAATGTCGGTAAAGCAGAAACCTGAGTTAATCGGCTTAGGTCTTGTCCCGGCTGGAATGGTATCCCGCTGATGGGAAATACGTGGTTGGGGAAAACCCCGCTAGCCGATGGGTAGGTCGGCACCGGATCTCACCATCCAATGGGGAACATCACCGCCACATCCCGCGACAAAAACATTCACCACGCTTACGGGACTAATGACCTTTGCAGTTGACGCACCAGGAACCACTAGTGCTCAATCAATTAATCATATATAACGGCTTCGGTGGTGCAGCAGTTAGCGTATTGGACTGTTGTAGCCAACTTCCCAAGTTGATCCAAGTTTGCGGGGTCTTAATAAAACCGTGGATTTTCAAGGGCGAAAAAAATTTTCTTACGCCTTCCTTCAGAGGGAAAGTAAAGCCAGTTTTTGTCGATTTACTGCAGACAAAAGATCATCGTGCCTAAAAGAAGCCTCTGTGAGTGATACCGTCTTTTTCTGCTAGATGGCGAAAGGAGCATAGGTCAGGCGAAAGAGCAGAACTGGTCTGAGACTCGCCATGTAAAATAAGTCGTAATTGAGTTGAAAGTACAGGCGTTATAGAATAACCTTAACAAACGCCTAGGACATGTAAGGGACGTTCGAAGGAGATCACCAGACATCGGATGTTTAGGGAAATGCCTATTTTTTCTAGAGAACTTATTTAAAGGCTGATAATATATGTCCACGAATCATGACAAATGATTACATATGACGAAGTTTTATAATGCTTATTCTTATTTTAGCATAAATGCTTATTTTTGCATAAATGCCTTTTTTAGGACTTTTTGCCTTTTATTTATTATATTTATATACAATGCTAAGACATCGGAAAATCTGCGATGGTCCAACGTGACCTTTCATTATGAAACCTTCACTTCACGTCTTGAAATTTAAAATTACGAGAGAATTCCTGAAAGTATACCAACTGATTTTTCTTCATTTCCATATTTCATAAATACTAACCATGATCTGAGAACATGGACGATTGAAAATACACCGAGGGAACCGAAATTTTAAGTGGAAATAAATATAAATTCCCAGAAGGTTTCTGTGTTGCTAGTGTTGGACTGTTAAAATATATGCCAGTTACATCGTTCAGATATCCTTCTCCGCATTCAAACTGATTTTGTCAAAAATTACAATTTTTCCATTTTATTGTGTATGTAACTTATGACAGTGCCTTTTTTCTCCTTATTCTGGACTTTTTCAGTGCCTTTTTAGGCGCCTAAAGGACGATTTTTTAGTGACTAAACATCTGATGTCTAGTAATACTTTTAACATTTCTAGGTATGTTAATAGCTATAAAACAAAATCGTACACATTTCATTAGTTATATTCAAGCATTGATCTTACAAAAAGGGTAAGTTGGGTGGGATGTAAAACAGCGAAATAAAGTAAATTTTCTGAATAACAATTCTTCTCAAATATATATTTTTTCAATTGGTTCCTACTCCCACAACACAACGAAAAACATGATTTTTAATTATGTATGTATTATTTTGGATTTTGGGTCGCTTGTCCGACTTTGTCGGCGATGTAACTGTCCCGGTAAGAGGGGTATTTTGCGAACATGAATTCCTTTCACCGTAACTAGCAAACTCCTCCTGCCTGAGCTTCCTTCGTCAAACAGCTACAGAAACTGAGACGATTCTAAAGGAATGATACAGCTCTATTTTGGACCCGACCGTGAATGGAACCCGCGATTTCACCAAGGGAACCTAGTACGCTGCCACATTAGAGCTTATTTTTAATTACCATAAATATTAATAAAAACATTTCAAAATAATATTTTCACATAGTTTGATTCCAAAATAATACTTAAAAAATATTTCATGACGCGGTCAGAGCGTGCCCTAGCGAGAGCAAGCGAGCACACATTCGTTCTGACGTCCTTTACCCTTTACTTCTACAGAGTTCCTACTCTTGTAAGCGACTGAGAGGGCTCAGGGCATCAACTAATGTCACTGCAGTGCCTCTGACCGTGAGGTCCTGGGATTCGGTTATACTTAACGGTAGTTTTCCGTGATATCTCCAAACAACACCAAGCAAATTCCGAAGCAGTACCATAACACTGTACGCAACACTTCCATGTCCTATCCTCACCCCTTACTTATATTCACTAACACTACACTATTACACATATCGGTTGGAGGTTGATGAGTGATACCTGGATGGGGGAAAAATCGCTAGCCGACCTATAAGTCGGCACCGGATCTCACAATTCAGCGTGGGCAAGAAAACATCCACTTCTTGTGATAAAACTGTGCAGTACACGTACGGGACTAATGATCACAGCATTTGACGCGCCCAGAAACACGAAACATACAATCAATCCTACTCGTGTGTCTTGGAAGTTTCGCTTGTGCCGCGCATGGTGGCCGCGCGCCCTTTCCCAGGGCCGCCGAGCGAGGGCAGTCCGGGATCATTCGCGAGCTGCTGGACGCCGGCGCCGACCCCAACTACACTTTCGGCTCCCACTGGACGCCGCTGCACAAGGCGGCGCGCAAGTGCCATTCGGAGGTGGTGTCGCTTCTGCTGCTCAGGTACGAGCACTGGCCAGAGCAGTTTATTTGATTTATTTTCATCGAAAAACAAAGTAAAAACTGTATAAATCAACTGTGTAAATATGTAATGTAGGAGGAGAAGTATAAACTGTGCTTTTTCTTGCGTCTTTGAGCCCAAGACACTCTGTAATAGGCTTTTATAATTAAAAATATTTTTTTATTGGAATATAATATTCTTTGTAAAAATACTCATACGCCATCTTTTGATTCATGCCATTTGTTTCGGTTGTTCTTAACAGACGGGAGACGGTTAAATCCTTAACGGACGCCGGTCGTTAACAGCATGTTTGGTTGCGACATGTCGACATATTGCAGTGCACGTAGGCGTGTGCAAAGGGAGAGGTCCGGGTGGCTGTGACCCCCTCAAAACTTTGAAGGGGTGGAGTAGCCTTACGTAAAACTACATTTTAATTCTGTGAATACGTTAAATACCTGATACAAACGTGACGTACAGAATACGTTTTAAAATTTGTAGTAATAATAAAAAACGTATGGACACAATGAAATCCGATTATTTTTCCCGTGTGATCGTATCTACAATAATATGTTTGAGTAAGTAATATTGACTTATTGTCTGGGGATAAAAGCTTGAAAAGTTTCAACGTTCATTTGCTTTTAAAAGTCATTTATAATTGTGATATAGCCATTAACTCGTTCACTCCCTAATTTCCAATAAATAAAAATATTTTTTATTTATTTGAACGTTTTTAATTTTCTGCAAGAAAGTACTTATATGCCAAAGACTGCAAAATAATTGAGTTAACTACACATTTTACACATTTTCGATTTAAAGTTTGCTTCTGACACTGTGTTTCTTGAAGTATTATTTGGATATTTGTAATTTGGGAGTATAGAATCAACGAGTTAATTTCACTTCTCTGGCTCCAAGAACCGAGTAAATAACGGGACATGTTACATTGAACGCGTTTAGACGAGACATTTAATAAATTCTATACAGTCAGTTTAAATGTATTACAGACAACACGAACGAGTAGAATTCGGGGCAAAATATGAAGAAACTTTCGAATCTACCCATGAAAGGTGGGCAATGAAAATCTCGATCCTCCCTACAAAGCCTTTTAAAGTGCGTCAAAAAACAACAAAATCATCTGAATACAAAAAATTTCCAAAAAGTACGAATCTATTCTGAGAAATGCTAAGTTGGTGTCTCTCTCTTCTAAAACCTTCCCATAATACATTAAAAAATAGATTAAAAATTAAGTGAAGTTGTAGGATTCCGCGGCCGCAGTCATGTGGATGATCTTGGCTGTCCGGGTGACGCTGCGTCGAAGGCTGTGTTGCCGACGTTTCGACCATCTTTTCGTGGTCTTCCTCAGACCAGCCCTGAGGAAGACCACGAAAAGATGGTCGAAACGTCGGCAACACAGCCTTCGACGCGGCGTCACCCGGTCAGCCAAGATCATTCATAGACGAAAAATTGTTGCGCAAGAAAAATTTCATATGTAAACAAAAATTGAATACGAGGCCCAGAAAGACCTAGGCAGAAAGACTTAGAAAGTTTCAGTATGGGCACGCCGGTTACAATTCAGTACTACGAAAAAATATGTTACATTTTTATTTGTTAAGGGGAGCGGACATTCATCTGAGGACGACATCAGGGTTCACGGCCCTGCACATTGCCGCTTATACTGACTACGGCGGGCAGTGCGTGCAGCTGCTGATCGACGCGGGCTCTGACGTCAACTGCAAGAACCACTCGGGGCGCACGCCGCTGCACTACGCGTCGGAGAGCGGCAACGTCCCGGCGGTGAAGAAGCTGCTGTTCGCGGGCGCCAACCGCGCGCTCAGGAACAGGGATGGCCACACCCCCTACGACGTGGCCAGGTCTGACTGCATCCGGCGCCTCTTATGCTACTAAGGGAACGAAAACGGCAACGTTGCGATGACAGAAAAGCTACCGGTCAGCAGCATGAACACCGCTTCCAAGAACAGAGACGGGCCCTCTTTCCTTCCATGTCGCAAGGACTGAGTGCATCCGGCGCATGCTGTGCTACTGAGGGAATAAAATGGCAACGTTGCAGTAATAAAATAGCTGCTGGTCGACAGTATAAAAAGGGCTTTGAAGAACAGGTTCGGACTCTCTTCCCTTGAACGTCTGTGTGCATCCGACGCGTCTCTGTGCTGCTAAAGGAATAACAATGGCAACGGTGCGACGATAAAAAGCCACCTGTCGAAACCGTAAACGGTGCTTTCAGGAACAGAGACGGATCCCCCTCCCTTTCTACATTGCCAGGCCTGTTGCTGCAATAAGGGAATAAAAGTGGCAACGTTGCGGCTGAATATAAATGCTGCTGGTGGCCAGTAAAAACTTCCAAGAGGCGAGATGGACACATGGCCGTTGACGCTGCCATGTCTCATTCCATTCCACGCCTGCAGAGCTACTAAGTGGATTGAAGAATGGCAACGAAGCGGGGGTAAAGATGCAGATGGCTGCAGACACAATCAGGGCTTCGAAGAACAGATGCAACCCACCCACCCCACCCCACCCTTTGCTGTTGCCTGCTATGCTGAGAGGGCTGATGAACGGCAACGTTGCGGCGAGAATGATGCTGGTCTCTAGCGGAAGCAGGACACTCAAGAACAGAGCCAGACACAGACAGTCCGTCGATCCCCCAGTTTTGATTCTCAGTACACTGTTTGTGAATTGCTTCTGTTTTCAACACTTCCCTGACCTGATAGGACGAATAAATCTGGAACACAAAAACGTGCGCTTCGGAGGACCTGAAAACATTGAATTGTTTGCTACATTCCATTACTTTGTTAAATCAAATGAACTTCTTCGCATAAGTGTGACTTCTCATTAATGATTGTCCTCAATGAATCTGATGTCCTTTCTTAAGATTTATGCCAATATAGTTCTCTTCGAAAATAAAATAAATTTATATACATATTATATCTCCCTTCATTCCGGTATTGTACTAAAGGAAAAATAGGTTTGCCCGCATCACGTATTAAGTCATGTGTTATTTTATGTGTTTTTATTAATATCTTCATGGAGCAAATGATACAGAAATATTGTGTACTCTCCATTATTTTTTGGAAATTGTTGAACAGCTGTTAGATAACAATCCGTTTTGTGGAAACCATTAACAGGAAACGTGATTCACCCCGCTATTTTGAAAGCGCAAACCGCGTTGACCGATGCTGCTATTTAATAATGGAAATAGTACTGTAAATATCACTGTAAATAATATGTGTGTTGTAGTAAAAACGTCAATTTATCATGAAATATTTAATTGTGATTCTGTAAACTTGATGAATTTTAATTTCAGCTATCAATTTTTTGTTTGAGAAAATGTATTGTCACTATCATTATTTTTATTCTAAAGCTCTTTTCGATCGGGCAGCGATCATCATCAGACCTAATCTTGCAGTGTCTGGGCGTAAAACGAAGTTCCGTTTCGTTTTCAGAACGTCATTTCCCGCCCAGACACTGAAAGATTCGCTCTGAAGATGATTGCTATGCGATCGAAAAGTTCGTTAGGATAAAAATATTATTAGAAGGTGTACACCCCACCAGCGATATTAACTCAGCTATCAACTTTGAAAGGTACTATTCAAGTGAAAGAGGAGCTGGAATGGCTCATATTTGTCCAAAAATGTGAAAGAACAATATTCACTGTGTCTCAGAATAATTATTAAAAACTTCGAGGGCATGCAGGCGGGTCCAAGATTATCACATTTTCCCAATTGACCTCTGGGAAATTTCAATTAACGAGGGTCCACATGTCCCATCTGCCCCTGATTTGTAAGCAACCCATTGTGGTTTGGTATTTGGCGGGTGCACGAACACCCTTTGAATGCGCTAGAAAGTGCCCTGTCATTTAGGTAAATGAAATTTTACACTACATGTTCATTAGGAAAAATTATCTATTTTGCACTTCCACTACATGCACTAGAAGTTTGTAACATTTATTCTGAGACGTGTGCATTCGCAGAGCTTATGGCTCTTTATTCTCAAGAGGGGGGCCATTGTGTACTACTTATAAAGTCTGACGTCAGCGCCACTGTCCCTGACACAAAGTGCCACTGCATAAGATTGGACGGCCTCTTTTGAACCCTCTTTTCTTAAAATAAAATAAAATAAAAACATTTTGATGCTACAGAATTGCACGGACTTTCTCGTATTAAAGTTTTCTAATTTCTTTTGTGTGGTGTGCTTTCTTTGGAAGTGTCTATCTACGGTCTTGCCCCATCCTCTGTCATTACGGCCGCCAAAATACATTTCTTGAAATTTTCTCAATTTTTCGGTTTCTTACTGATAGATTTGAAATATCACTTTTAAAATATTAAAAAAAAAGAGAAAAAACCCTTCCAATATAGAAATTTTCGTTGAAAAATTTGAAGTTGTTTTTAAGAAAACAAATTGTTTTAGCTATAGTGTAAATGAAGATCTTTTTCACAGGAATATTTTGTGTTTTCGAAAAACTTCATTTGAAGTCATTTGACGCATTTTCACTTACAAATGCAATAATGTATACAAATCACTGGAAATGTGCATATTAACTGCGTGAGGGACATTAAAAAAATATATTTGTGCAAATTTTCAAAACACAAATGAATACAGCAAAATTAATATTATGTCAACTTAAACCGTACAATTAACACTATCCGTTGCTGGCGGGGCGAAGTGTTCCAAATTGGAAACACAGAAAGACACATCAAAGATTCCTCTCACTTCATTTAAAAATTAAAAGGACTTCGGTTAAAACCCGACGACTATTGCTGAGTTTTGATATCGCATCTTTTCACCATCGTTCCAATGCAGGAGACTTTAAATTTCTTAGCAAAATATTTCCCAGAGGATATCGTCTTACTGATTAAACACACACTGACTACTACTTATTTCCAATGGAACGGTGACCTTTATGAACACATGGACGGCGTAGCTATGGGCAATCCATTGAGTCCGATTGTGGCCAACCTTTACATGGAGTATTTTGAAGACACTGTCTTAAACAGTTCTCTTATGAAACCGACACACTGGTTTTGTTATGTTCACTTTCGTGGTTTGGAGTCACGGTGAACACATGTAGGATTTTCTGGAAATCTCAATGATATCCACCCAAGAATTCACTTTACTATGGAGGTGGAAAAGGATAAACAACTAGCTTTCTTAGATGTTTTGGTCAACAGGAATCCTGATGGCTCCCATGGACATAAAGTTTACCGGAAACCTACGCACACGAATCGTTATTTACACAAAAACTCAAATCATCATCCCAGTCAAAAACGCACTATGATTAAAACTCTTTACGACCGTGCTAAACGCATTTGCGAACCTGACCACCTACCCGAAGAATTCCTACATCTCAAGAAGGCATTGCAAGCCAACGGTTACAAGTCCAGCGAAATAAGGAGAGCACTACACCCGAAGAGGAAGACCGATGAACAAAACCGTACAGAAGATGCTGTACTCTGTACAGTTTTCCTACCCTATGTGAAGAAAGTAACGGACTGCACAGGGAGTCTGTTAACAAGACATAGGGTTAAAACAATCTTTAAACCCACCCAACAACTACGTAACATATTACGCTCAGTCAAAGATCCTCAGGACCGCATGTCTCTATCCGGAGTTTACAGAATTCCTTGCTCTTGCGGTTCCGTATACATAGGTACGACACGGAGAAGTATCAATACTCGTATAAAAGAACACAAAAGGAATTGCCGTCTAGGACATACAGATAAATCAGCAGTCGCCGACCACGCGCTGTCGGGACGCGGATACGACATGTGCTTTGAAGAAACAGATGCTCTCTCCACCACCACACACTACTACAAGAGACTCCAAATGGAAGCCATCGAGATTTACAAACACAAAAACAATTTCAACAGAAAAGAAGAAGGTGACAAATTAAACAGTAGATGGTACCCAGCACTTCGGATCACCAAAACTCGGCAGCCAATTGGTACCGCAGACGTGGCGCAATCAGGCGCGAGCGCCCGAACCTCGCCCTTCGCTATAAATACGGGCTCCAAAGCCGCGGGAGCGTCGGAAACGACTCGCTCTGAGCCTTGATGAGTGCGTGGCCGTCAGCTTCACTCGTAAGAGGGCAAACCCCGATGAAACAGTGAGCTTGGCGGGCGCGCGCTTGCCTTGGCGGAGCGAAGCGAGGTATTTGGACGTGTTGCTTGACATGGGCCTCCGTTGGCACGCGCACGCTCGATATCTTGCGGACAAAATCCAAATCAGAACTCTTCTTTTGAAACCTCTTCTCCGTTCTCCTGATGTATCCATTTCCTTAAAGCGGCGCTTATTCACCGCGTGCGTGCGCCCCTTGTGGGCGTATGCATGCGAGGTTTTCGCCGCCGCTCCTCCTTCCACTCTGCGCCCAATTCGGGTCGCAGAGAACAGAGCGGCGGGCATCGCGGCGCGCCCGCATCTTCCAAATCCCCGACTTGACCGCACTCCTCGCAACGCTGACGTGTTCAGAGCTCTGGGCGTGCGTAATCAGTTCCCGGTGGAGCTGCGGAAGCGGGCGGAGACGGCGCTCGCAAGGGCGCCGAGGCCGTCCGCTCCGCGCATCCTGCGAGAGACCGCGTAGCGGCGAACAGCAGTGTACACAGAGCCTTCCACAGAAGAAAGGGCCCAAAGCACGTCTCCTTCACCTTCCGCGTACTTCCCCCGCACACGTTCTTTGAACTGTGCGACGCGGGGGAGCAGATAGTGCGTGGGAGGCGGTCGCCGCTCCCAGATGCCGGAATCCGCGTGGGAGGCGCAGAAACGCGCTCCGCCGGGTCTTAGCCGCCAGGCCCTGAAAACGTCGCGGCGACACGGACGCCTGAGTAAAGTCGGCGCCGTGGCGTAAATAAATAAAGTGTAAATAGTGTACAAAGTGAAGTGCAGTTCCGTGTGGTATGAATGCGTGTGTGAATGTGTTTGTATATATAGATTAAGTATGAAAGAGAGTGTGAATGAGATAAAACAAGAAGAAGAAAGAACAATTTAAAGAATTTTTCAATACTTTTCTATTACAATTATTTTTATGAAAACTTAATTAGCCCAAAGAGGCTCTGTTTATAGTTGTAAGTTAGTTTTAGTTCTAGTATATTTAAGATATTGCCCTCCCTGCTGGTCCAAAACCAAAAATGCTGGAGTGTATGTAAACCGTATTTATGAATAAATTCCCGCCTCGCTAGGGATACTGGCGAGGGGAAAATTGCAAAAAAAGCGCGAGCGTCAGTCAACACGATGCTGCCAGGTGGAACACTTCGCCCCCGCCAGGAACGCCACTGAAGATGCCTGCCACAGTTGCAGGCGAAACGTATGGACAAGTCTCCGTTAGACCACGACCTACAAACCCGGAAACGTCAAATAATATAGAAATCAACCGTGAAAACCTACATTGTATGCTAATAAAATTGATGTTTGAAGAAAAATTGAATAAAGGATTATTCATAAAATGCTCTTGGGACAATACACAGCAATTACTTGAAAACAACATTTGAAATAATTAGACAACATTGTTTGACAGTTTTTCGCTTTCCTTGATAGACCCCCAAAATATTAGAAAAGGTTTTTACTCTTCAGAGAGCTACGTAAAGTTGTCCATGCAATAATACAGGCTCTTTGAAATATTATTTAATTTTATTACTGAACTGAGAGGCACACTCCTGCAATTCAATTGTTGTAACTATTATGATTTCACATAGTTGTAGATTCTGCACGTGTGTGAACACGTGGGGTAGTATCGAGAATCTGACCAGCAGAATGTAATAGAATGTCCAATAGATCTCGTTCTATAGATTACAGAGTGAAGAACGTGTTTTGGAGACCGCTGACCTCAAAATTCCAGATTTTAAGTCCCTGGAACGTTTCGTTTAGAAAATATTTAACTAAATAGATTTTAACAATGCTGCCCGTGTGTTGCATTGCGTGTGACGTGAATACTTAGAAGCGTTTATTTAAACAAATTCTTCGCATTTTAAAGTCAAAGTGCAATTCGTCACGTCTCCATGAAATATTCTTTCTTTAGAGTCCATATAAAAATTCGTTACGTGTCAGAGCCGCCAAACTCATCTATACTACTGAAATAATATAGGAGGGGAATTTATATAATATAAACAATAAAATATGATATGAAGTTGCCGCATCTGAACTATCCTATGCTGTCCAAATATATTTCCACCTTTGTTGTCTAAGAAAGATTTGATATAAATTCCATCTAAGTTAAATGAAACTATGCAATCTGATTCTTGGAACGTATTGATTTTCCCCTTGGCACACTACAGGATACTCTCATCTGCTTGCTCATGCTGTTCGTCGCTGTAGAGAGAATTCCCTGTTTTCTCAAAACTTTGTATGCATGAGGTGTAATAGAAAACAAAATACTGCACAAAGCCGAGAAATCAGCATTGTATCTGTAACACTGTTGTTCAATAATTAATAAGTCAACCTGATTAATAATACATTTAACTTGCTTGTACATATCATCTCGATGTTTTACTAACCTTCTCAAAATAGCATTTACAGCACTGATTGTACTACGAGAATTGTCCTCTAGTTTTCATGAAAATACTTCAACTTGTCCAAGATAATTTGTATCTTGAACACTATAATTGGGCATTATAATCACTATAGGGAATGTATTATTTCCCAACTTTTTAAATGCAATATCATGACTGAGCACGCTGACTTGAAAATTTTTCCGACCACTGCTGATAATGAAAATACTGGCACAGGTAAAACACAAACTAAACCTAACAAGACACAATTTTCTCTCTTTACTCTCACAATCACCCATTCTCTGCCAATATTTTTTCTTTTTTCTTTTTCACGAAGAACTTCAAAAGATGTAAGAGCTCTCTTTCCATCGTAATTTGACTTAGTTTCTAAGCTCTCTGTTATCGCTCCTCGCAATTTTTCTCGAGCCTTTTGCCTACTCTCTTTTGAATTTACACGCAGAGCATCCTGGTAATTTCGTGGAGATGGTTCCTTCCTTGAGTTTCGATCGTACCCTGTAACTCTTTTCGTGTCTTTTCTTCATAGCATAAGGACTTGCAGCGAATTTCACTTTTATCAAAATTAAGTGCACCCTTCTTCAAAGAAATAAGAGAAATATAAGAAACAAGGTGTAACAATTATTCTCTTCAATGACTTATGTTAGGTCGCGAAGGAAATATAGGCCTATGCTTTCATCAGATTTCATTTTTAATGTTTTCAAAAATATTAATTTCCTCTCTTGAACTGTCGTGTCCATGAACGTATGTTGACCTAAATGATCAGAGTTTGAAACATGAGGAGTGAGCGATAAAAACAGACAAATAGATTTTGAATAAGAATAATACGAGAGTTTAATGTTTAGTAGAAACATGTGGTGTGGTACCATTCCAAGTGCGTAAGTAATGTAGGTTATGTCACAAACTTTTCACAGAAACAAGAATATCAATACTTCCGTGTGCTGTGTCGGAACGAAATCCAACCGATTAACAGCAGAGATCCAATTTTTCCTAAGGATATCGTGAAAATGAAACATGAAAAGATGTGGTCCATTGCGATCGTAGTTCCTTCTTAAATTAGGTGTGTAGCCCTTGAAGAAACGGAAAGTGAACAGTTGCAATTCACGCATAAAAACGGGACCATGCAGCTATTAATACTTCTAGTTGCTACGAGAACGAATCTTGAATTAACGTTGCAAATAAACCTCATCAATTGGCACAAACCACACTGTACACAAAAAGCAAGAATCTAAGCCTTCTAAGCGTGACGTCACAAACGAAGTTCGACTCCAGTGCCAAGGACTGAAATATTCTCGGTATAAGATAATATCGATAAGTGGAAAACAGCAAACATGTAATAGAATGACCAGGAATATCTTATCCTGTAGCTCTCGATGTGAACGTTTATTTTTTAGGCCTTTGACTTCAGAATTTCAAATTTTAAGGCCTTAGAGCGCTTCGTTTAGGAGTTATTTAACTATATAGATTTTGACATTCCTGTCAAGTGTTGGGGGTTGCATTTGAAACGAATATTTAGATGCGTGTTTTTCAACAAATCCTTCACATTTTTAAAGTTAAAATGAAATTAGTCACGTCTCCGTGAAATGATCTTTCTTTAGGGACCTCATTTATAAAGATTGTTTGCCTGTGAGAGCCGCAAAAGGTATCTTTACAACTGAAATAATATAGGAGACGACTCGACGTTGTCTTTGCTCATAAGCAGTGGCGGCTCGTGGTCATACTATTAGGGTGTGCAACGTCTCTCTTATCTCTCCCTTCCTCCCCCCTCTCCTCCCTCTCCCTCTCTCACACACACTCACTCACACACACACGCCCATACATACAGGCATACATTACGAGCATACACACACATACATACCTATATATATATATATATATATAATATAATATATGTTATATATATATATATATATATATATATATATATAACATAGAAAATGGCAATTAAAAACAAGGCATCTTATGAAGTTTGATAACATGTTGAATAGATCCTTTTATCACCAACAAGGGTTGACCGCATTTCTTTTGACAACATTCGTTTCGACTTCTCTCGGCAAGGACCCTTCCGAAATATTTACTACTTGTGTCGCGTTACCGCATGATTCGGCACTTCCAGAATGTTTTTCAAAGGGTGTCAAGAAACACATTGATTCAAAACGTTTTTACTCGCACTTTTGCTATGGAGTATTTTCCATAAACTCGCTGTACAAATTTAAGCTTAAAAATACAAGTTTCTATACCCAATACTCAAAAAATCTGGATAGTTTGCCGTCTACACTGACTGACGAAACACAAAGTCTGTGTCGCCTCAGTAAATGCTGTTTATTTTCAGCAATTTTGTCTGTGAATTTTCCATTGATGTTATTTTAATATTTTCGACGCTATTCATTGTCAGTTGTACAAACACACTTCACAGAAAAACGAACACTTTTTTTTAAATTTGTTGCGTCTACACCTTGACGCAACGCGTCTCCAAGCCCCTTAAGGGGCGTTGAGCGCTTTGCACTGGGGAGTAATCCTCCATTAATGTGCTTTTTTAATTTCTGGAGTAATCCTCCGTTAATTATTATATTTGTCAAGTCTCGTCGCGTCGCAGCCAGTCAGTGCCTTTTATCCCTTCGGCCAGGGGCTCGACGCCGTTAGATCCCGGGGTTCCTGGCCGGTCACCCAACCACGAACCCGCGAGTCTCGAATTCGCTTACCCTTCGTGACTTCACGGAGCGTAGTAAACGAATTCGGCTAGCGCCGCCGGCACTTCAATTTCGGATTTTCAAAACGCATTAAAAAGTAGCTCCCTACTTACGTTTACAAAATACATTTTGGTTTTCATACATTAATACGTTTACACAATACATTTTGGTACATACGTTTACACAATACATTTTGGTCATGCTTAGGAATGGATTTGTAATTGCAACTCCCTTTAAAATGAGCAAATAACATTCGATTAACATAATACTTACGAATGCAACACTGCACAGCAATGCGTTTGCGTTTCGCGTGCTACCGTAGAATTGCTTTGGAAGGGGTGAGAGATCATTTAAGTGGAGAGATATCTCACACTTTCTTCGATCAATGCCACACTTACTTCTCTTAAAAACTTGTGCTAGCCGAGTGTTATATCTTCACGACATGTCAAGGCACTTCCAGAGATCGCGCCTGCGCAGTAATATCCGCACGGTCCGCTGTGTGCTCCAACCGCCCGTAAGCCACCATGTTCCCCCTCTTTCCCCTTCAGCCCCGGCGGAGCCGCGACCCCGGCTGCTCGCTCGCATTTCCCGAGCGTGCTCTAGCCTGCTGTCACAAAGGGCATTGGTGGCGGACTGTCAATCACAGCTTCCGAACGGCGCGTGTTTTGAAATACCATGTTTCGGAAACGCTCTGAGAGGTCTTGTATTCACCTCATGTTAATAAATGTTTAAGAAACATTGCACCGCAGTTATTTGGGTGTGCACATGCGAACGTGCGAATACCCACGAGCCGCCACTGCTTATAAGTCTTTGAATACATGTACTACCTCTGCCGTTTTTTAAATAAATATAAAAACCGACAGTTACGTTTCAGTATAGATATTTTCATTTAACTTTATGATTACGTTTTATCAATTACATTATGATATAGATAATAAGAATATGAATGTTAATTAAAAAATAACTTTGCATTTGACATACATTTCTAATATTTGCATATCTAACGACAAGAGTTATCAATTTTTCTTTAAATATAGTACATCTAATGCGAATTAATTTTGTTTGTATACCAGCATTTTAAACGACCTTTTCTGTCGCAAGAAATCGTTCAAAAAGGGTCTTATGCGCCACAATTGATTATTCGATTTTGCAACTCGAATGATTGCGTCATCACACATTCAGCCAATCGCGACGAGAATCGTGGGGAGATAAAGGTAAACGGCCACAGTTTTCCGCACAATGTCAAACACCCGAGATGTCAGAAGGAAGTGGTTTCGCAAAATTAATTTTGATTCTTTTATTTTATAATGCTGTTATACAATGAAATAGCGCATGTAATTCATTTATAATGTTGCTTTATTGTATTCGTACAAATTTGAAAACTCATTTCTAACATCGCTCGTTTTCAAAACATGTACTCACGCAATAAAGCTTAACATTATAAACTAATTGCATAAACTACTAATATCAGCGTGGGTGGTACCTAAAGTTCTTGGTCAATAATCAATGGAGTAAGATTATATTAAAGTTTTAAAATATGAAATGTACTGACAGTGATTTAAAACCAAATTCTAATATTAAATAATGTAAAATGTAATCTCCAATCGTTTGTATTTTGAATTTTGTTTTATATTTGGTCATGATTATTACTGGATATTCAGATTATTGTGTGTCATGTCTTCACAATGTGCATTGTTATTTCTTTATTTTTTGTTAAAATGTCGCATTGTGTTCCTTTTCTCTGACTTATTGAAGTGAAAATGAAATAATGATGGAACCAGAATTATATAACAAACAAAGTTTCAATTCATATACATTAATTAACACATAAAACAATGGTTTTTGCCTAAACTATGCGTGAATAATATAGTTTTCTCTCGATTGGAATTTCTATTATTGGTGCATATTTTATTAAAATGTGGACCTTGTTTAATAAAATAATATTATTTAAAACTTTGTCATTTACATAAAATTGACCATTTCTTCTTGCACAAGTATTGGATAATAAATAACCCTGTCAACGCTGAGTACTCTGCTAATGTTAATATATTAATATATGCTTAAAACTAATTTCCTTAAAACTACTTTTTTTGCTCCAAATTAAAATATTTTTAAAATTAAATTATTAAATGTAATAACTTATAAACCATATATAAATACACAAACTAGCACTTCTAGTATTAAATTATAAAGAAATATTACACATATTTTACTTATATTTTGTATGATATATTTTATAATATAAATATACAGTATCTTCCATTGGTATTTGTACATTTGATCATGAAAAAGAAATATTCGATTGTCTTCTTTTTTATTACTGTAATGAAATTATTTCTTCTTGCTTATTGAAGAAAAAACTACTTATTATATGTATACTCTGAATTTCGAAAAAGAATGCTTAGCTGTGGTGCATGCTTAGGAAGGTAATAGTTTATATTCGGTGGGACATTGAAGTCAATAAAGGTGAAAATTCCTAGACGAAGGAAGTTAGTGAGGATGTCAAGAAGGTTATTGTGATATTAATGCTGAGAGAATATTCTTTTAAAATAGGAATATTGATGATAAAATCACATTCCACTGTTTAGTGTGTAGTAAACAAATTTAATTTCAGAGGAGAAACTAAAAATGCCAAGATTAGAAAGAAGAAAAGAAGCTCAACAAGAGAGAAGAATGATTAATTGGAGAGGGATTGCAAGAAAACCCACTTTGAGCATGCCACATCTGCAATCTCTAGTTCAGAAAGTGAGTGGAAATACTATAAATGCCCCTACTACTCTAAGGCTCTTATACAGATAATGGGTATAATGGAAGAGTTCCCCCCAAAACACCTTATGTTAGTCAGAATAGGCCAGAGAGATTAAGCTTTGCAAAGAAACAATTGAACAAGAATGAAAAAGTCTGGGACATTGTCATCTAGTTGAATGTGACTAAGATAAAAAACGTTTTTGGCTCAGACAGCATCCACAGCGTGTGGAGACTAGTAAATATTGACAATGAAGGGGCGCAAACACTGTGAAGTACGGCAGTGGTTGTATTATGATCTGGGGTATATGTCATGAATATACCCCATATGAAGAGGAGTCGGACATATTCACTTGATAAAAGGCATTATGGACACACATGTGTATCACGGCATCTTGAAAAGAAATTTGAAGCAAAGTGCTGCGAAGTTGGGTATGCCACTGATTTACATGTTTAACATGACAATAATAGATAGATATTTACTATTTCTGCCGGTAGGATTATACAACCTTATGGCAAAATACTACAATTTACATATTACAATTAGGAATATTAACACAATATAACTTTAAATTATTTTAAGACGTATAATAATAATAATAATAATAATAATAATATGTAAAAATGTTAACAATAAGAGCAATAATAACAATAATAGCTTTAACTCTACATTTTATGGCTGACCTGCACAGTTATTTTAGACAATAAAGTATATTACTCGACTTTTTAATTACACTTCACTTCACTTCACAACATTTGCAATTCACTTCTCTTTCTACTTCTATATTGCGCTACACTTCACAACACATCACCACTCTTCAATACAACACTACTTTAAATATAATTATATATTTAATAAAGCAATGCATTTAATAATAATTATTACAATAATAATAATAGCAATAACAATAATAATCAAATAATAACTGTTATAATAAACCTAACTTACTAAATTAATAAAGTTTATAAATATCATTAGTTAATTTATTTTTAAATCTTTGAACACCTAGAGGAAAGGGTTCCAAGGCTGTCGCAGGTAACTTATTCCAGTCCGTTATTGTTCTATTTGTAAAGGAAAATTTTCCAACATTTGTTCTCTGTGGCCTAATCTGAATTTTGTGCTTGTGATCCCCTCTACTAAAGTACGAAGGTCTACCGAGTCGGATGTAGATATCTTTCCAAGGTGGATAACGAATAGAAAGCATACTGCAGTAATTAATAAGCAATAGTTATTATGGAATGTCCCCAAGCAACTCAAAATACCAACAAAAACTCCAGAATTGAACCAGATCGAACATCTAGGGGCAGATTTGATGAGGAAATTTCGTAAAGCGAATGAATCCAGCAAAGATGATCGGGAAATGATAGAAGCAGAAGAATGGATGACCATCACGTGGGCAGTCGCATCTATAGAACGAAGATGCCATGATGTTATAAAACCAAGAGCATACCTCAGGAAATATCAGAAACATTTATTTTATCACATTGGATTTCCTGGATATAGTATTGTTTTAAGTGTACGATTAGTAATGACAAACTATTTTTCTCCTTTTTTGTTCATTGCTCTATATTTTATGATCCATTTAGTTAAATAAAACCACGTTTTATATTTTGATCCTGTGATATCTAAAATTTAATAGAAAATAAAATAAATTTCATTTCTTAAAGAAATTCTCAAATTTGTATGTTATTGTGTTCTGATCATGCTTCTACGAATAAAAATGATACCTACTGTTATCTAAAATTTCATAATAATAAATGATACCATTAAAATGTAATTTTAACGTTTAAGACATTTATGAAAGTTAAAACGTTAATGACATTTCAAATGCTTTTATTCTTTTTATGACTTTTAAAATAGTTAAATATTTTCAGATTTTTTCAGGAAACAAAATACCCTCCCTAAATATTGTGATTTTTTTATTGTGAAAATGTAGTAATCATGAATCATAATTGTTTCGACTATTAATTTCTCCTATTATGCAAAGTCTGCATGAATTCAATATTTGATTACATTATGGGAACTTGAACAACTTCTTTACTTGTTTACTTTAAACTTACTAATGTTGATGGAACCCCTGCTTTACAACTCATTAAAGTGTGCAATTATTAGTGCAAAAAACAACTCCACTTTTTCACTACTTTTCTTAACTAGCCCAAAACCGAGCTGAGCCTTTTGTTTCTCCAGAGGGCTCTGGCTGAGCTACGCTACTGTATGTATTCTGTATTCTGCGCTTCAGATCACACTGTATCAAATATTTCAACGATGCGAAGAATAAAGACTAAAAGAGCCAACAATCCTTCAAATTCACCAGACACGTCAGGTAAAAAAGTAGCATCCAAGGAGATCAATTTCTCATTCTCTATGTACCTATACTTTTTTTTATATTTCGACGAACTTTCCACAGATCTTGAATGAAAGGTTAATAAAGTTTGAATTTAACTCTTTAAAAAAGTTATTATTGTTAGTTACTATTTAGGCTGACACAGTCGATAATTCATAATAAAACAACATTCGTCACTTCAGGGAAACGAAGTCACCCAGGTCAAGAAAGTGATCAGACATGCGTTATATTGAAAAGGAGGTTTGACATGATTTTCCAGAGGTTCGCATTGTTTCAAAAACTCTAGTGGTGGGTTTGGTAACTAGTATCCCCACCCTGCCCGCATTTCTCCAAATCATCAGTCAAGAAAAGTTGCGCGGATATTACCCGTCACCGCCTACTGTAATGTTTGACAGGTGGGCCATGCATCTCTTTGCTCACTGCAATAAACTGAAGACTTTTCCGACCAAAACAATGGGAACCTGTCACCTTACACATAATTTCGGCAGCTGAAGAGTTGCCTTCTTCATGAAACCAGCAATGAATTTGGTTCTTTTCGTGAAGTCGGCCGCAACCATGCCGGTTTCACGAAATGGACTTCTTCGTGCTTGCTTCACGAAAAAGGTACTTTTCTAACTCAAGCAAATATGCCTGAATTTCACGCTAAAATAGAACAAGGGAATCTGCTTTAGGTACCAGCATATTGCAGCAATTACGAAAGGTGGAACTTTATCAGAATTGTAGAATGTATCTATCTTCAGAACGAAGAAAATGAATTCGGGCCATCATCTTTCATACAAACGACTATTATAGAGGTTAGTTGCTTAGTTTAATCATTTCAGCTCATTTCGTAAAACGAAATGTATAAGATGTGTCACAATTTTTTTGAAATACGTCAAATTAGACCATTTAAAGCTCATCCGAGAATATTATTTAGCAAAAAATGTTGGATGACATAGTGTATCCAAAATACGGGAAGGGGGTAACATTGCCACATCTGTATTTCATTTAAAGTTTTCCTTGCTTCAATTTTCGTAAACATTATTTTGATAATGTAATTAATCTCAAAATTTCAATGTTTATTCAAAATATTGAAGACACAGCTTTCATAATTCGAACGCTTTTATTATTCTTTTAAAACCAAGAAAAGTTGATATATTACCTGGCACGTGTCAAACATTGCAACCTCTATTTATTTCCATGTCAGTGGCAAAGTGTAAATGTGGAAAGTTGGACAGGTAACATAAACACATAAATATGCTTCATAACTAATTTTATGATTATTAGTTTTTGGTTGTTGACAGTTCAAATGCACTATACAAGAACAATTCAAAATTAACTGAGTTTCGACTACGAGATTCACCTGCGACACAATACCCCACACAAATTTACGGTCGTTTTAGGTCAAAACCATAGCTAAATGCAAACAACGATAGTGTATACTGTTTCTAAGAAAAGTAGCTCACTAGGGGATGATAGCCTACAGATAAATTTACGGTACAGATCGCACTATTTAATTTTTTTTATGTTGTGGCTGTTTCATCCCAGATTTTGTTACCTGATTTTGTTATTTTTGAGTCACTGAACGTACTAGGGTGATTCAAGGTTTAAAAAAGAATGTTTTGTTTCACGATGCAAAAATGTAATGTAATGTAAAAACTGATTATATAGTAAAACGTCAACATACTATTTTTTTACAAACTTGCTTCAATAACATTGGGTTGAATGGGTATATCATACATCTGGGTTGACCAGTCGAGCCGTTAGGGCTTGCCCGGCTGGGAGAGACATTCGGTTTGGGGAGATACCTGGATGAGGAAATCTCACAAGACATGTAGGTTGGCAGCGGATTTCACCGTCCCGCGGACAGAGGTCGACGCCCCTCTTGTGATTGAAACATACACTACACTCAGGAGACAAATGCAGTGGCATTAATACCAGTTGAAGCGCCCGGATCCAAGAAATAATCAATCGCACACCCTAGAAGTGACACACCAGGAAACACTAAATAATCAATGTACCAACGGACATATGATATGAATATGTGTTTGTTGCTGACCGTAGTAGTAACACGCCAGGAAACAATAAATAATCAATGCAACAATGGACATTATATTACATTTAATCCCATTAGAATGGAGGATTACTCCGGAAGAAGCTCTAAACGCTCGACCAGAGGCAGAAAGACGCGTTGATATAAGAAATAATAATAATAATAATAATAATAATAATAATAATAACAATAATAATAATAATAATAATAATAATAATAATAATAATAATAATAATAATAATAATAATAATAATAATAATAATAATAATAATAATAATAAGTAATTAAGACGCAAAAAAATAAAATAAAACTAGAGGTGCTAGAGAATGGTACAGACTTTCTCGTACCAAATTTTTCTAATTTCTTTGGTGTGGTCTGGCTTTACGGTCGTGCTCCATTCTCTGGCCAGCTGCCATCTATCGTCGCCCAAAATACTTTTTTGACAATTTCTCAACTTTTCGCTTTCCTAGTAGTACAACTGAATCATTACTTCAACAATATTAAAGAAGAGTAAAATCCTAGATAGAAGTTTTTATTGAAAAATTCGTAGTCGTTTTCAAGAAAATGGCAATTAAGCATTACTGTAAATGAGAAATTTAAGCTCTTTTTCACAGGAATCTGTTGAGTTTTCGAAAAACTTTATTTGAAGTCATTTGAAGCGCTATCACTCACAAATGCAATAATGCATACAAATGGATGGAAATATTCATATTAACGGCGTGAGAGATATTTCAAGAAAATTACATTTGTATAATTTTTGAAAAAACATATGAATACACCAAAACGAACTTTAGGCAATAACAAACAGTGCAACTAGCACTATCTATTAGAAAAATGTATGGTGGTTTCGTATTTCCTCCTGCTCTCTCTCTAACCTATTCTTTCTTTACTGTATCCAATAAATAAGTGTTATTTCAAATGCTAGTCCTGATGTGTGCGTTACGGAGTACCATCATAGAAAATTTTATAATTAGGTAGTGAGGGCGCGGACTGATCCTCTACAGGAAATCAAAACAATAATTATTATATGAACTAGGAAAGGAAATCATCAATAACCCAGTTTTCACGTAAATATCAGCGTTCTGTCATTTATTGCCGCTTTCCTCAGTGATCTCCTTGCTATTAAAACAACACAATGCAACACAAGATAACAATGTAACAATATTCCTTATGTACTATTGCAATTATATCTACATTCACACATCATACATTTACCTCCATTTTCATCCTAACTTCATTAATTAATTATTTACTTAACGATAACGAAATTCAATAAACAAAATTTATTCTGACATACTCATTATCAGACATCGGATGTTTAGGGAAATGCCTATTTTTTCTAGAGAACTTATTTAAAGGCTGATAATATATGTCCACGAATCATGACAAATGATTACATATGACGAAGTTTTATAATGCTTATTTTTGCTTATTTTGGCATAAATGCCTATTTTTGCATAAATACCTTTTTTAGGACTTTTTGCCTTTTATTTATTATATTTATATACAATGCTAAGACATCGGAAAATCTGCGATGGTCCAACGTGACCTTTCATTATGAAACCTTCACTTCATGTCTTGAAATTTAAAATTACGAGAGAATTCCTGAAAGAATACCAACTGATTTTTCTCCATTTCCATATTTCATAAATACTAACCATGATCTGAGAACATGGACGATTGACAATACACCGAGGGAACCGAAATTTTAAGTGGAAATAAATATAAATTCCCAAAAGGTTTCAGCGTTGCTAGTGTTGGACTGCTAAAATATATGCCAGTCACATCGTTCAGATATCCTTCTCCGCATTCAAACTGATTTTGTCAAAAATTAAAATTTTTCCATTTTATTGTGTATGTAACTTATGACAGTGCCATTTTTCTCCTTATTCTGGACTTTTTCAGTGCCTTTTTAGGTGCCTAAAGGACGATTTTTTAGTGCCTAAACTTCCGATGTCTACTCATTATTAAACAAAATCGTAACATTCTATCTCCACTAACTTACTATTTATTACTTCCTCGCATGAATCAAATTTATAATATTTTATTGCATTAATATTTCATTTGCTCAAAAACCGTTTTGCGTGAATAAAATTTATAATACTTTATCTGTTAAATTTCTTTTACTTAAAGAAAATGTTTGCGTGAATAATTTCCATTATATTCTATTTGTTAATATTTGTTTTACTCAACAAAATATTTTGCGTGGACACGTCTTAAAAGAATTAAACTAAAACACATATCTTGGTCTTCCCATATTAGATCCAATGTAGAATCAACTATAATGTTTATAAGTACTTCCCTTTCGATTCACTCAGCGATCTTGCTCTGCACAATTCCATTTTCTCCTTTCACCAAAGTTTCTGTTCATCTACCATTAATCAATTAAATTCTCGTAGTCAACATATTCCAAAAACAAAGTTATACTACACTGCATTTTACATTGACATAAAAAAAAAGCACTCTCATCAGAATCTACGTGGCGACCCGCTACCCACGACATTCAGTAGCATTCTGGCCAATTTTCACCTCCCGTTTCACTAAAACAAAAGATGGCTTTTCTTTTATTATTTTTGCTAATTAAAATTCACTAATTCCTTGTAATTGTCTTTCTACAATGCATAGAGGTTTTTGTTGTCATCTACCCGTTTCACAATTAATTTCACTGTTCTTACTTTGTCCCTTTAACATTGTTTTTTTAAATTCAACACGTTTTTCACTGATTCTCTATACGCTATTTTAAACAGATGACCGTCTGTCCTTCTTCGTCAATATTTCTACCAGTTTTTAAATTTATTAAGATTTCGAATTTCTATTTTGTGACACGCCAGTCGTCACGAAAATACGCCTTAAATAGACCACAAACATTTCAAAGTCCGTTTTGGATCTTCCGCTTTCGAATATTATTAAAAAATTGCCGAAATATGCTATGGTGGAACTTAATTCGTCTGTTTATTTTCACTGTTTTTATGAAAATCCCATGTTATTTTCTAATAAATTATAAACAATGAGACGCGTCTGATCGGACCGTCACAAATGTGAAGAATAATTTGGAGCCATTTTTGAGAAAATAGCATTTGAGCGTTTCTGAAAATGACGAATTTTGTGCTCATTTTTACAGAAAACTGTTGAATTTTCGAGAAACTTTATTTGATATTATTTAAAACGCATGTGCTCATAAACATAATAATGTGAAGAAATTGCCTTTAGTGTAAGTTTTACTGACGTGAGAGACAAGTAAAAAAAATCATTTTAAATTTTTTTGAAAAACAAAAGAATACAGCAATATGGCGTTTATGTCACGAAATAGGGTTCAATTGGCACTAACCTTACCACAAAATTAAAAAAAAATAGAGTCGCTTTTCAGAAAACATTTTTTTGTTATTTTTTAAAATTGCAAATATTGCCGGCACTATTGCACGAAAACTACTAAAATTTCCAAAAAATATACATGACTTAATTGAAAGAACTATTGATCCACAACAAATTTCATTTGAAGGAAAAATCTCTGACTTCAATTTTGTAGATGTAGGCGGACGCCGGAAAAATTCAAACTTTTGCAATTTTCGTAAATTCAGAGTTAAGCGTGATATTCTGACCTTCGCCACCTTTATAAGCGTATTTTGTCCTTATCTTACAAGAAATTTAAAGAAAAAATTGGAGCCACTTTTGAGAAACTATTGAAAATGTTCGGGGGACGTCATGTAAAATATTCCCAAATTTTAAAGTATGTTTTTCAAAGTTTCAAAGCTTCAACTCTAGCTAGATCGACTGGGAATTCTTCAATTGGCAAAAGATGGTACTTGTGATTTAGGCGCTAGTAGTGTTCACAGACGGACGGATGGATAGACAGACGGATGGACGGACGTTTTGCTTCCAATTGTTTTTTCGGCATCAAGGACCCACAAAACAGGGATTCTGGCTAAACCACGTGTTAGAGGACTTTTTTCTCTTAATTTAGTAACCGGTTTTATGCAGTTTTTCGCCCCCGGAGCCCGGCAATGAATTTCTTTCCGACGCAAAAAAATCCGCCGTTTTCTCGCGCAGCTTTACATAAGTTTCTCTATACTCCGTATATACGTACGTATGCGAGAAAGTAAAAAGGCATTCGTTATGAATGTGTGTTTACAGCAGGAGCATCGTGGCCATGGCGCAGGAGAGGCCGCCGAGCCGCCCCGCCGAGGGGGCCGCGGGGAGCCGTGGCTCGCTGGAGTCGTCGTGCCACGCGCTGGCGCACGCCGTCACCGCCATGCAGCGCGGCATCGTGGCCATGATCCTGCAGTCCAAGGCCACGGGCGAGGCCATCCGCCAGATGGCGCGGCGCCTCATCGCCCAGGCGGCCGCGCTGCAGGCGCTGGGCGGCCGGATGACCGCCATGGAGTACCGCATGAGCACCTACGTCCCGCACGCCGCCGGCGCCCGCCGCCCCGCCCGCCCCGCCACCACCCCAGCTCCCGCCGCCCTGCCGCTCCCGCCCCCGCCCCCGCCTCGCGTGTCCGCCCGCCCCGCCTCCACCCCGCCCGCCCCGCCACGACGCACCCCGCGCCCGGCCGCCATCTTCCCTTCCACCCGCGGGACCGCGCGCGTGTTGGCTTCCCGCCCTCCGCCGACGTTCCGCGACGGCCACGTCGCGTCCAAGAGGTCGGCGGAATCGTTGCTCTCGAGCATCCGAGCCGTATGCGCGTCCTGGGACGAGCCGTCCGGCGTCCCGCTGTTCCCCGTGAAGTCCGACTGCACGACCGACTGTCGCGAGCCCACCTCGAGTTCGTCGACGGATCTAACGTCCGCTCGTCGTCTTGCTGCTTTCTTCACTCGTCTTCCTTTTCGTCCTCCGCCTCCGCTTCGTCTCTCCACTTCCGGCTTCCGTCTCGTTCGGGGACGCACCTCGTCTCCTCTCCGCGCCCTCTCAGAGTAGCACGCGTTTGGCGTTCCACATCAATAGTTGTTATTTGTACCCTCGCTTGCTGGTTTGCTCTGCCCGGCGCACCCCGCGGCCCACCGGCGCGCACACCTACACGGGATGCTGTTCCAAAACCGACGAGTCGTTGGCCGCTGGAACGAGCACGTCCTTGGAACAAGCCCCGGACAACTGCGCTGGGACGAGCACGCTACTGGAACAAGCCGTTGACCGACGGAGCACGCGTGGCTGGTACAAGCCCACGGCTGCTGGAGTTCGCGCGGCTGGTACCAGCCTCAGACATCTGCGCTGGAACGAGCACGCTACTGGAACAAGCTGGCGGCTGACGGAGTACGCGTGGCTGGAACAAGCCGCCGGGCAGTGGAACTCGCGCGGCTGGAACATCTCTCGGCCTCTGGAGCTCTTGCGGCTGGAAGAAACCGTCGGCCGCTGTAGTTCGTGCGTCTGAAAGATGTCGGCTCTTAGAGCTCTCGCGGTCGGAACAAGCCGACGACCGCTGAAGTACGCGTGGCTGGAACATGCCCACGGCTGCTGGAGCTCGCGCGGCTGGAACCAGTCGCAGAGAGCTGCGCTGGAACGAGCACGCTGCTGGAACAAGCTGGCGGCCAACGGAGTACGCGTGGCTGGAAAAAGCCGTCGGCTGCTGGAGCTCGTGCGGCTGGAATACGCCACGGACGGCTGGAACGAGCCGCCGGCCGCTGAAGCACTGCACCTTCCTGCTCCGAAGGACTGAAACTGCTCGACCCCGGGGCGGGCGGCGCTTGCTGCTCGGCAGGCCCCGACACAAAGACCCGCTCGACCACCCGGGAAGAAGGGCCAAACGACCAGGCAGCAGGCGTTTAAGGAAGCCTTAGCACAATTATGGATTCTTCGTCAAGCCCTTTAACAGTAAATCATTGACACAATCCTGCTAAGCAATATTAATCATGAAAACTTAGAAATAATTCAATGTCAGAAAGAAGGCAATCAAGCTAAGAAAGAATGCAAGGCAAGGAACGAAGTAAGAAAGCTAATTAAAAGGGATAAATCATGATTCTAAACAATAGATTTGCAAATGATATCTTCTGACATATTTCCATATTCTTTAATGGGCTTGATAACGGGACCCTAGCAAAAGTACGAATCGTACCGTTTAATTGTGAGTGATAAAATCCTCTCAAGAGCTATGTAAAAAATGCTAAGCGAGAATGCTGAGCAGGAAAGCATTGCAAGACCGCAAATCACAAAAGCTAAGTATGAGGACTATATAGTGATTCTAAGCAAAGGATTGACAAATGAAATATTCAACGTTTGCCATATTCCTTTGTTGGCTTGCTAACGGCACCTTGATAAAATTACTAATGATACGGCGAACTGTTTAACAGTATAGTGACACAATTCTCCCTACTGCTAAGCAAGTTGGAGTCCAAAGCAAGAATGCTAACTCGTCATTCCAAGAAAGAATCTTAACGAATAAAATTCCAGGTTTTGCTTGTTGGCTAGTTGACTTCTGATTTCAATTGCACACCGCAGGAAATAATAGTGGATCCCGTCACTTGCTCTGATCTAGTAGGAATTTAGATTATCCTCATATTACGTATACTCTAATTTTATTACGGTGATCAGTTTTCATCCATTGCAGTGAAGTAGTGTGTAACTGTCTCTCTGGCGCTGGATTAATCGAGATTTCGGGTTTCTGGTTGTGTAGATTTTATCTAACTTCAAGCACTCTGATCTTCTTAAACCAAAAGTAGTTGACGTTGAGATTCAGCTATATATTTCTAAGTTCTAAATCTCAAGCATGATCTTAAGGAAGTTACAAATATAACCTTTGGCGATTGCAAATTCTTTCATTAGATTTTGATTGTCTCGCAGAGAATACCAGTGCCTTCACCGTTTTGCATTGACTCAGTGGGATTTCAAAAATACCCCATTGTTTTGTTGTATGCTCTAATTTAATTTCGGTAGAGTGAGCAGATTTTGTACAATTACAGTGAATCAGTTTATGTTTGTCTTGCTACGACCGGAAAAATTCAACACTTCTGGATGAGTGATTTCAGTGTAGATTCAAACACTGTTGCCAAGCAAAAGTACTTGACACTTATGCAGCAAATGCTTTGCGAAATTGTAAATTCTAAGCAGTATCTGATGAAAGAAATCTTCCGCGCCTGCTATAGTCAGTACTTGGCCAATGGATTATCTACTTAGTACAGGGAATACTAATCCATTTACATTATCAGGTGGGGATTTGCAGTATATAGTCACACTACGTTGAAAACTAGCTACGTATTAACGATGCAAAGATCTATTATATGAAAAGCTCATTGTGTACCACAATATCGCTGTGTTATTTCAGTTCTCTGCTTAGAGGAAAAAGTGTATCGGAGCATTCACTTCCTCGTTACGTCTGAATGAGCATTTGGAACTTGAGGCTAAACGTGTTATGAACCTAACAGTGAAATTATCTGCAAGAATTGTCAGCACAGCGATTCATGAAGACTTTGCTATTGAAATGGCATTTTAGAATACAATGTTTTTATTTAAAAAGGAGGGATGAACATCTTTCACAATTTGCCGAACGAGTCACGAAATAACGCAAGGCAAGGGACAAGTTAGCGCATAATCTTTCAAATTTGCCTTTTTTGTGAGGACTGTTTTTAAACGCATAGGCAAAGTATTCTGAGTGTTCGCTCCATAAAGCAAAGGAAACAAATATTCTTCATTTATTCAATTCTTCATTTAAGATTCAACAACTGATTTTTCGAATTTCACTATTCCGTTGTCTAGTCCTAATATGTGCTTGTGTATAAAGCGTTTGAAGAAGAGACGATGCATTTTTATCCAATTTTGTCATCACTTCACCTTCATCGTGGTCTTCGCCATTTGTGTCCGTATTTAGAAAAACGAAAACTGTAACCGTAGTCGGATCATCTGCACAATACATGTCGAAATATCACTTTAAAAAACCTACCGAGGAAGAAGTTGTGAAATAAAACTGAGGCTGGAGAATTCCATTACAACTATTTTCTAATAATAGTATTGATGGACAGAAACCATGATCGAAGAAGAAAACAATATGGAGCGTAAGATGTATTCAGGAAGAATCTAAAGGAAACTGCCATTCGTTCATGATTGCTGGTACCTGCAGAACGTGAAGGAATGAAAGGAGGACTTATGTTATTATGAAACTGTGCGTTTTTGAGATGTAGCAATGTCCTAATGTCTGTTAGCTCCAAGTTTAACAGACATTATCTATAAAAGTGCCGCACATGTAATTTCGTTTCCGCTGTCAGTCTATCAATAGTATGAACCTAATAATAGCTTAGAACTATTGGTCCTATAATTCATTTATAAGCAGAACCCTTTTATAAACAGAGTAAATAAACCAAAATAAAATGAATTCATAAGAAAACAATGCTTGTTTCATTATTAACTAAGATGTTGCATAATTCTTTACTCATGTATGCTACGTAGGTTGACTAAAAAATCTTCAAGAAGTATGTTTGAATAAAGAATCAACTGTTACTACAAGGTGTACATTTTCCTTTATTTCAAAATAGAGTTCTTCACTTGCAATCATTTGGACAGAGTTGTGTTGATGATCGAAACTCTTGAAATTCACACTTTTCTGACATCGATACGATCTAAAAAAAACTATGTTCCCCAGGAACAAAAAAAGTTATTCTATTCATATCGTTAGGAAAAATCTTTTTCGGGAACCTATTGGGTAGAAGAGACGGAAATTGCTTTACAAACAGTGGTTTCTACTTGAGGACACTCAGGGGAGCAGGAACGCTCTCGTCACTTATTTTCTTGGACTGGATGAAATCACCAAACAAAGTATAGTAAAATACGTCTAAACCGGAACATGTACAAGCCGGAAAACTGCCGAAACCGAAAATTTCTCTGGTCTCTGAAGTTATTACACAGCATAAAACGGAATCTGTCCAACGCGGAAACGGAACATGTCTTATACTTAAACTCTTGAACGACTTTTTTCTGAAACATTTTGATTTATTCTTTTAATATTTTCAAAATTACACCAATATAATTTTTTGAACTATTTCTCATGTGTTAACATTTACCATGTGGACGTTTTTGTACATTCTTGCACTTATGAGAACAATTGCTTTCAATACTTTTTATGAAGTTTATCGAAAACTCGAAAGTTTTGAGTGAAAATGAGCTTCGAATTGCGCATTTTCAGAAACGCTGAAACATTTTCTTGATAACGGCTCAAAAGGTTTCAAGGAAAATGTGATAATAGAACCATGTTGTACCCTTGTATAGTATTCTTAAATTCATATTTCAATTCGACTATTATGGATTCCCGAAATTGAGAAAATGTAAAAAAAATGTATTTCAGGCGCCGATAGGTGATAGCTGGGAAGAGGGTGGTGGTGAAACCGAAAAGCTACATGAGACTAAACATATTAGGAAACTAACTAGCACGAGAAAGTCTGTACCATCCTGTAGCACCACTAGTTTTGATTTCTTTCCAACTCATTTAAAATAATTTATTTTATCCTAGAAACTTCATTACTATTCGATATTTTCTGAAATATTTCTAAATGAAGAGAAATATTTATTTTCAGCACTATTTGAATTAAGGTATTTTCGATGTCATTTTCCGTCAAAAACCGTCATCTATTTAGTACATATTTTTACATTTTTTACCCGAAAGGACGTACATTTTCAAATTTTACTCAAAATAACATTTTTACATATTATTGCTTTTTTTGAATCTGATAATTAATTTTGCCTGCATGTTTTTGATAAGGAATCTTCCAGACAAACAATTCAGCATTATCAAACGTTTTTCTATAGCATATTCTCTAAAATACCGCTATTGCATTGCGTTGAAATTAGTCAGTCCATAAATACCGACGGCATTGTAAATAAAAGGGCAAGGCCATGACGCAATCCATAGCTTCTGGTGTGTTAGTTTTCAGCGCGAGTATCGCAGAGAACAGAAAGGAAATTTGGTTTCTGAAAATGATACATTTTGCAGGTGATATCGCTTTGCTACCTCGCATCTTTCAAGGGTCGCCTTCGACCTTGATACCCTTCACCAGAAAATACTCGCACCAGCTCAAGCCATAATTGTTGTTACGGTGATCGCTGTAAATAATAGGATTATGACGAGATTAGTGTTTAATGTCTTAATGTTAATGAAACAGAACAATATACACTAAGATAAAAGTGTTTTAATAAAATAGAATTGATAAAACGATAATTAATGTTACATATTTTTTACTTTTTAGTACATATTTCTGTACATTACAATACATATGTACATATTTCCCCTATTTTTAGTACATAATTACCCGGGCCCTAATTATCACGAATGTATTTAGGATAAACCGATGGAATCTTTGAATAAATATATTCGTGCGCTCTTTCTATCATATGAAACAACTTTTGAAGGCCGTGATTATGTTTGCTCATTGTAGAGAATTGTGTAAGTTCGGATCACGACCTAGGACTTGAAGCATTTGTATTTCTGAGATCTGACAAGGAAGTTGCTCATTTTTGAAATGG
Organism: Teleogryllus occipitalis; assembly: GCA_011170035.1. NCBI lineage: Eukaryota > Metazoa > Arthropoda > Insecta > Orthoptera > Gryllidae > Teleogryllus > Teleogryllus occipitalis. Next base: position 18,015 of record BLKR01015178.1, on the reverse strand, counting down.
GCAACAGCCATGCCCTTTTCACGGAATGATTTCTATCCGTGTTTTATGAAATAGGCATCAGTTTTGCCTATTTCACCTTATTTAATAGTTTACATTTATTCCCAAGATTGTTTTAAAAATTACGTGTGTTTTGATGAAGAAACTTCTTTTGACATTTGAATTTATCACAATGTTTTACTTCTTACAATGATGGTTAATTTGAATATTGGATGGAAGAACTATCACTCATCAACGTGGAAAAATGAACTTCGTGAGATTTCAACCTTAAAATTGAGCAGAAAGATGGAGATGTATCTTTGTGGAATATTTTATTCCAATTTCTGACAAGAATGTTGGGATCCGGTCTGATTTAGAGCTATTGTAAAGGTACGTAAGCGAGGTGTATGATTGGTATGTCTTAAAGAGCAATATTCGATCCCTCCGGAATCGACACCAGGATCTCCTATGCGGGATGTTCTGACTGAGAAGCGGTATCAAACATTACAATCTTCGCAGTTTAACGATCTAAGCGATCCATGAGGTCGAAAATAAAGTCCAAATTAGAGTGGAGTTTTACAAAAATAATCGCCATAATCAAAAACATTAACTCGTATCTTCATAATCATAGTTTTTAACTTAGTTTATTCGGAATCTGTTAAAATTTACAAGTGTAAAATACATTTGACATCTTTCAGAAGTGATATCTGGCACGGTGGCAGATTTGTATATTCACTACATTTATCTCATCCTTTGAATCCCAATTTCTTTCAAAAGCTATTTTAAATTAATAGATAGTTAATTAATCTTTCTCCAATACATTTATATTTTCAATAGCGATTTGCTTCCACCGACGAAGTTTGCAATAGTACCTCCAAACAGGGCTGTCGGTCAATGCTCATTCATTTTTCGTTAGCACACAGCTTAATCTCTTAAGCATTTCCATCGTGCTTTGAAATATGACTAACGCGATTTGCAGTGCGCTGCAATTAATTTTTTGATTTATTCAAACAACTTTTCGTGCATTAACTTCTTTTCAGATATATCTATATGTTTAAAAATTCTCCCCCTTGTTGTGGTTTATTTTTAACCTTGGGTTCAGTCTATGGTTTAAGATTGAATTTCATTACTCGAGTTTTATGGACATGGCTGGTTCATGGCTGTTCAGAAAAATTTAGAGCTAAACTTCATTGAACAAACATGCCCGGCGTATGAGCTGAAATTTTCATTGGTGCCTATCCTCCAACTATAACCACCACAACCATCGACTCCCCCAGGACAACTTTCCTCGTCATAGAACATCTTTATGTGTGAGTGGGGGGATACGATGCGCGTGTTATGACTCATGGACAGTAATGTAATCTGTTACGAGTTCTTCTAACTGCAAATCTGCTGTATTTGCAAATTTCCATCTCTATTCCCGATTAACGCCAGTCATATTTGCAATTAAAAAAAACAAGTCGTTATTTTCCTTGTTTTTTGTTTCGGCGTTCGTTATCAGTAGCAGGCGAAACGATTGCGCTGTACGTGTGTAGGGCGCCAATTGCAGGACATCAATGGACTGTTGTGTAGCCCTAAGATGCTACACTCGGAGATCTTCTTTTGCTCAGAGATCTGAGAGCGAGTGTTTCCCTACGCCGTAATACACAAGCCCCACGTTCAAGGTTGGTAGGAGCACTGTCGTGCTGAAAGGAGAGCGGCGAGATGGATGCCCCTGAGGCTTATATGATTCATTGATTATTTGAAGTTTCAGGTCGCGTTAACTGCTATGGTCCCTAGTCCCATATCAGTAATTGTAGCGCATATTTTATCGTGGGAGGTGGCGGTGTTCTTCCTCCGCCTGATGGTGTCATTCGGCGTCGACCTACAAGTTGCCTTGACATGTTTTCCTACCCAGGTATTTCCCCCCTGCGGAGCACCGCCCCAGGCGAGACAAGCTCTAAGCTCCCCACTGACATCCCGACATTTGTACAGTGTGTGTGTGGCGTGTAAGTGTACGTGTGTGTAAGTGGGGTACAAGATAGTACAAGATAAGGGAAGACAAGGGAATGATCGGGCGCGGTCCGTGGCCCTTTTTTGGGGGTACTCCTTCGACATTCCCCTGATGTTGATCGGAGAAACCCCGGAAAACTAGGGATTCGAGCAGCCGGCCGCTAGAATTCTCCTCCAGACAGACCTAGCTATCCAGCTAGAGTCGAAAATCCTGCCACCATCGGGGCTCGAACCATAGTAATTGATGCCCTGAGCCACCTCAGACAGAGCCCTCCTCCTTCATGTGATTCTTCTATAAACCACAACATTTGAAGGTGTGAGCCACCACTCGTAAATACATTACATAAATACACTATGTAAAAACACTATGTAAACAGTGGATGCCCAGTTGGTTGGTTGGTTGGTTGGTTGCAAGTGATTCCGGATGCGTCAACTACTATGGTCATTAGTCCCGTAAGTGCGTGTTTTTGCTCGGGTGGTGGCCGTGGTCTTCCCCTGCTGGATGGCGAGATTCGGCGCCGACCTACTGTTGGCTAGCGGGATTTTCCCCAACCAGGTATCTCCCATCAGCGGGGCACTGCCCCACCCGGGACAATTTCTAAGTCCCCGGCCGGTCTCCCGGCATGTGTGGTCTTGTTAGGACAAGGAAGAGGAGGAACGATCGCGCGTGGCCCGTGGCCTGTTTGTTAGGGTACTATTCCGGCATTCGCCTAGTGTTGATCGGAGAAACCACGGAAAACTACCGGTAAGAAACAGCCGGCCTCTTCAATTCCCTCCAGTCAGCGACTGAATTCGAACTAGCGGAAAAGCTAGTGTCGAAAATCTTGCCACTGCCGGGACTCCAACTTAGGACTTCCCGGTCAGAGGCACTGCAGTGACATCAGTAGACCTCTCCCTGGATGCCTGGCGTGGGCTACTGCCCCTCCCCACATTCTTGTCTTACGAGGAGGATTTTACTTCCTAGGGCGGACGTAGCTCGTTGGCCCTTTTTCTCACCCCCACCCCCACGCGCGCATAGAAGAAATACTCCTTTGGGCTGGCGTGCGGGCATGTCGGAACGCAGCACCGCGCGTGGACGTCTCCGCAATTAAGCCTCTGCAGGGCTACTCAGGGGGGTGGGCTCTTGCGTATCCTATTCGATCTTAACCAATGAGCATTAGACGCCACATTGCGTCACAACATTAGCGGGAATTTTAAATGCAGCCAGATAACGAAAAGTATCACATCGTTACAAGACATTGAAACAGATTTACGAAGCATTTCTTTTAAATGTTGCATTTTGAACATCATCGCGTTAATTTTGGCTGGTTACCGTTGAAAATTGTCATTTTGTACCACTTTCAAAATGTTTCTCAACACTTGTCGCTCTCCATGTAACATGGCAGTCCGCGTGTGGTCTGGCTCTTCAAACGAGGTGCCCGTGCTGTGGTCACGTGCTTCGTGACGCAAACTGGGGATGCGCAGAACCAGCTAAAATCGGTGCACCGGAGGAAGCCACCCATGTATTTCCAGCATGGGGCCACTGCCCCTACGTGAACAAAGCTCAACTTGTTTCTGCTCGCCAGTGCCGGCTCCGCCCCCTTTTGCCCGGCGGCCCGCGAGATGGGTCCTCGCGGCGGCGACTTCCGCGGGCAGGCGCGCGTCCGCGCCGCCCCCGCCGCCCTCGCCGGGGGCGGGGGCGGGGGCGCCAGCCCGTCCGCCGTGGCGGCGGCGGCGCGCCAGCCGCTCAACGCGGTGGTGCGCGCCATCGTGCAGATGCAGGACGCCATGCGCGCCATGCAGCTGAAGATGGAGAGGACGGACGACGCCGTGCGCGTGGTGGCGCGTGGCCTCGACGACATGGTCAGTACGGCACCGGACGGGAAGCTCGCGATCCGTTGGCTAGTGCTTCCGGGCGCGCCAACAGCTAACGGGCACGCGTTTTGATGACCTAAAACAGGCTACTTGCCCGCCTGGGGAGCCCGGGGCTCCTGCGGGCACGAGGACTTCCCCTGGCTCCGCGTTCATTTCCCCTCCAAATCCAGAAAGGGGTGTACCCGCGCAAGCTGGAGTGACGTGAGGCTGGCAATAGTGGCTTCATACGAAAATTGTATTATATTTATATTATTCACTGCTTATCACTATTTGATGTTTGTTTTCTTACTTAATTTTCCTTTGTATAAACATCTTTTCTAACTGAGCGGAATATATTTGAGTGGCGAATTCTTTCCTTGTTTTCGTTTTGTGATGCTAAATAATTCAGTTATTTATTGTATTTAGCAATAACGTGAAATAAATTAGCAAGTCTCTATAAGTTAACAATTATAGCTTACGGACGGTCTGCACTTTTACCAGGAAAGAATATTTGTCTGCTCAACCTTCTAACATGAACGCAGAAAGTTCATGCCATTGTATCAATCTTAAGAAAACAGGATTACAAAATAAATATACTTTTGATTCCATTTTTTAAAATATTTTATTCTCAGTTGAGAACTTAAAATCTGTCAGATGTATTATTTCATTTTAATGTATAATTTCTTTGCCTTAAAGAGAAAATGGAAATTAATGTAGATAAATTTGTGACAATAACTGTCAAGTAACGTCTCCCAAAGACTGTTATGGGCCAGATATCCTGTGACATACAGCCACTCCAAAGGAATTTGTACAAACCTTACTTTTAAAACTCGCGCCAAATTCTCTGGATGTGTTCACGGGTTCTAGGAAGCTTGTTACCTTGCCCGCGACATGCCTGAACTAAAACAGCCAAAATTGATCAATAAAATGCTCTTAAAATGTCCTTAAAAAGCCATAAAAGCAAAGGAAAATGACGTAAACGTTTTTGTCAAAACTAGTTCAGATGAACTATTTAAGCTGGTGGATATGTTACTGACGTAATCGAGGCTTCTTCCTTTCGTTCAAGTAATTTCAGTTTGCAAACTTTTGGTTTGGACTGTTCTTTACTAGGAAATGTCTGTCTTCACTTATCTCGAAATCGCCTGAACTGACAATGGCACTGATAGGCGTCACAGGATCCTTATATAACATACTCACAATGGCTGATATCATAATTTCTAAGCGAAGAAATGGAATAGACTAGTCAAGAATTCTGTGGAGAACATTTGTTGCATCACTTGAAAATGATGTGACGCAAGTACCATTAAAATCGATGAAATTTGCGAAAAATACTTTAAAAATAACGTAAAAAGTTAAAAAATGGTTTATTAGTCCAAATCGAAAAATACAAAAGTGCCATATAAAACAGAATCATTTCTTTTGGTCATAAGATGAAATTAATCTCTATATTAAAAGGCGTTGTTCTAAAGTGAAAAGAAAAAATGACATTTCATTAAAATGCGCCCCTTAGTTACTGGTCTCTTAAGTATAGTGCATGTTTTTATCGCGGAACGTGGCAATGATCTTCCGCCGCTGGATGGCGAGGTCCGGCGCCGACCTATCTGGCGGCTAGTAGGGTTTTCCCCAACCAGGTATCTCCCATCAACGGAGCACTACCCCAGCCGGGACATGCTCTAAGCTCCCTACCGGTCTCCTGACATGTGTAGTATTCTGATGCCATGTGTGTCATACACTAAATTACTAATGACGCCTAATGACTTTCCTTTTATTTTAATTCAAGTTTACAAATCTCTTAATGATGCATTAAGATCAGCCTATTGCCGTCTGATGCGATCGGACGAGAAGTATTTTGTTTTCTGATACTTTCTTTAGTACAGTGATTCAGTTTTATCTGAACACTTGAGCATTGTCTCACATCTAGCACAAGTACTATCATTCGTTTTTATAATGTGTGGCCTCAGGGCCTGTCTTCACGGTGGCACGGTGGGTCTCTGCGTCTCGGGTCTTTCTCGGTCGTGCCCAACGAGCTAGAATACACTAGCTCGTTGGTCGTGCCGCTACATGCCGCATGATCGCGACCGTATGAAGCTCTGCTCGTGATCAGGTTTCTGCGTTTTTCCAACTCAAGAGCTTAGGCGGGCAGGTATGCGGCTCACACGCCGGAATCAAGCGCTGTACAGAGTGGGTGGAGTGGGCTGAGGCATGAGCGGGGAAACCAAACGTCTTTTTAAGCGATTCGGTCCAGTATGCCTCAGAAACAAAACTGTAATTCTGAAGATGTGACGGGAAGTTATGACTGATTTATCGATTTCTTAACAGAAACGTAACAATAATTATTATTTAATGAGAGCCAGCTCGGAGAGAAATCAGAAAGATATCTCGTGAAACATTACCGCCAAGCTCTTCATTATTTATAACAATAATAATGTATCATTTATGGAATCTACATATTAAACAAATAAGAAAATCTTAACAAAATAATTAAAAATACTAATAAAAAATAAATAAGAAGAAAATTAATAATTATTGAAAATAACAAAAAATAATAAAATAGGCTTTCTCTTTCTTCCAACTAAAATGAAACATATTCTCTCAGCCGAAAATCTAAGGGAATGCGAACAAGGGAAAGTTATTTCACGCGTTGCCCAATTACCGAAACGAGAGTTGGTGTTTCCAGACATGGGTTGCGCGTTATGATAAAGACTCGGTGTAAATATACAATATAATCGACAGTAATAAAGTGAGCGTGCACTTCACTGTTTCGAAATATACGGATGAATCATATTGATCGCGTTCTCACTTACCCCTACGTGAGTGCTGAAGGGGTACTGCAAGCGCCTAATTCGAGAGTTGCCCCTAAAATTTAAACTTCTTGCGTTATGTGCAAATTTAAAAACGGCGAGAGCTAACCGTGTCCGGTGGGCGTGGCAGGTGCCGATGCTGCAGAGCGTGGTGCGGCGGCTGGGCGTGTTGGAGCACCGGCAGACGGCGACGACGAGTGCGTCCCCGCCTCCGTCCGCGTGTGGCCCCCAGCGCCGCCCCTCGCCCACCTCCACCTCGGACGACAGCCGCGCCCCCGGCCCCGGCCCCGCCCACGCCGCGTCCCCGCGGGCGCGCCCGCCGCAGCGCTACGCCTCGCTGCCCGCCACGCGCCTGCGCGACGCCCGCGCCCCCACGCCCGCGCCCGCGCCCGCGCCCGCGCCCGCCCTCCCGCGCTCGCTCTCCTGCGGCCACGCCCCCGGCCATTTCGCCTACGCGCCGGCGCTCCCGCACGCCCACGCCCAGCCCCTGCGCCGCTCCGTCTCCTGCACAAGGTACGCTTTTTCGCGCTTTATTCGTTTATTCGTTTATTCGTTTATTCGTTTATTCGTTTATTCGTTTATTCGTTTATTCGTTTATTCGTTTATTCGTTTATTCGTTTATTCGTTTATTCGTTTATTCGTTTATTCGTTTATTCGTTTATTCGTTTATTCGTTTATTCGTTATTCGTTTATTCGTTTATTCGTTTATTCGTTTATTCGTTTATTCGTTTATTCGTTTATTCGTTTATTCGTTTATTCGTTTATTCGTTTATTCGTTTATTCGTTTATTCGTTTATTCGTTTATTCGTTTATTCGTTTATTCGTTTATTCGTTTATTCGTTTATTCGTTTATTCGTTTATTCGTTTATTCGTTTATTCGTTTATTCGTTTATTCGTTTATTCGTTTATTCGTTTATTCGTTTATTCGTTTATTCGTTTATTCGTTTATTCGTTTATTCGTTTATTCGTTTATTCGTTTATTCGTTTATTCGTTTATTCGTTTATTCGTTTATTCGTTTATTCGTTTATTCGTTTATTCGTTTATTCGTTTATTCGTTTATTCGTTTATTCGTTTATTCGTTTATTCGTTTATTCGTTTATTCGTTTATTCGTTTATTCGTTTATTCGTTTATTCGTTTATTCGTTTATTCGTTTATTCGTTTATTCGTTTATTCGTTTATTCGTTTATTCGTTTATTCGTTTATTCGTTTATTCGTTTATTCGTTTATTCGTTTATTCGTTTATTCGTTTATTCGTTTATTCGTTTATTCGTTTATTCGTTTATTCGTTTATTCGTTTATTCGTTTATTCGTTTATTCGTTTATTCATTAATTCGTTTATTCATTTATTCATTTTCGCATTTATGCCTTTATATTACACTATTATATATAGTACATTCCCCTTAATAAAAGCGACGTGTAAAACGAAATGGACAGTGATCCGCGGGTGTACGGGCTGCCCGCCTCCCCGTGCGGCGCCACCGCGCGGCCGGGGGCGTTTGCAGACGCCTTCGCCCCGGAGCCTCGCGCCGCAGCCCCCGCGCTCTCCGGCAGCGCGTCCTACACCACCGTGCAGACGCTGCCCTCGTGCGCGTCCGGCTTGCCGGCCTGCCCGCCGCCCGCGCCCGTTGATTCCCTCAATGCGCAGGTGCTTCACAATAAATATTACAAAATTCTAGGGGGGCCAAGTTGATCACTTTTAACCAGTTGGTGTTGGGATATTTCATTCTATGAAAGTTTAATAAAGACTCGTAATAGCGCATTAGTTGCTTATAAATTATGTAATACATATTTGGCCTCGCTTCACACGCTTATGGTCACTAAATTCCTTCAGTATTTTGTCCAATAGCTCTGGACTAATATCTAAGCGGGTGAGAAGCCAGGAGCCCAAATCGACTCGCGCGACGGCATTGACATCACTGGTGACCGGTTTGTTTTTGCAGGCGCGCATGTCGGGGCCGCAGCAGGCGTACCAACACGCGAACCCGCCCACGGGGTTCGCCGGGTGCGCCCAGGCCCTTCGCTTCGCCTCTGGCGCAGCGCAGTACCCGCCGAGCAGGGCGAATGTGGCGGCGCAGTCCCCCTTCTGCAGCAGCCCGCAGCCCGCCGCCGGGCGGCACGCGGCGGCTGGTGCACAGGCAGGGCAGGGTTCCCACAAGCATGCGTTGCGTCGTCCATTCACTCTTGGCTGAACGGGACGAGAGGCCATAAGTCAAGTTTTCTGTGGCGGCTGAAGTTTCCACTAACGTACTGCAGCCTTCTTTTACTTCGTTTTTTCAAGAGGCCTGTCAAGGTCACGTACGAACAAGGGAGAGGCAGGGAGCTCCATTAGGGAGCCTTAAAAGTGTGAGATATAGTGACGTTCCTGCTCCCTATTGGATTCTATCTTCCCTCTCCCTTTGTCGTACATGACCTTGACACGCCACTTTGGAAAAAATCGAAGTATAGAGCTATCAGTGCAGTTGCAAACGCGTCGCGCCCCTCACATCGAGATTCGATTGCGGAGCTTATTTCCAAAGTGGTGTATCTCCGATTCCGCTGGTTTTCTAGTTTTACGTATGAATCCATTTTAAAGAAGGCTCTCCATCCTGTTGCCAAATATTATATTCCAATCCACATTGCACATTTAAATGTTTAAAATTGAAAATGCTTAGCAATAGCACGTGTCGTCATTGCTCGTTCTGTTCACTGATGCAGATTTGTGGTGCGCCGTCGTACCCACCGTGCGGCGGGCCCTCGCCCGCCCCGCCTGCGGCCGCCGCCCGCCTCTACTTCTACGCCCCCGCCCCCGCCCCCGCGACCGCCCCCGCCCCCGCCCCCGCGCCCGCCCCCGCGCCTGCGCTCGCGCCCGCGCCCCCGCCGTCGGCCGCCCCGCAGCCCGCCGCCGGCAACAACAGGTGAACAGGGTGTCCACTGATGGCACTGCACTGCCTCTGACCGGAAAGACCTCGGGTTCCACTCCCGACAGTGGCAGGAATTTCCATACCAGCTTGTCAGATAGGTCGAATTCAGTCGCTGTCTGGAAGAGAGTTCTAGCGGAAGAATTCTCGGATTCTTAAAGGAACAGTTTTCGTTATGAGGAAAAATCTCTGTCTCCATAATTGTAGTTGTAGGAAGAAGCCGAAAACATTTTGAACTTTTGCAGTTTTCGAAACATCAGGGTTTTTAACGAAGACGTGATCTGCAGCATTATCTCTTAAATGTCCTTCAGACTATCCAACAACAAAATTTAATCGAAACTGATGAAAATTTTGAAAATGTCCTAGGAGCTTCATGTAAAGTTCCCCCTAAAATTAAAATATTAGAGACTTTTTGCTAGTCGTGGATTTGAAAGACGTAACGCGACAATTCTGGGTAGAATTGAACTGCGCATGCGCCGCCATCAAATGACGGGATTTCGATTGTCATGTCCCGTCCTTCTCCCTGTTTTGTCGTCTACGACAAACACTTTACGAAGTTTTCGCCGCCACCACTAAACACGAATTCACACAATGAGCATAGAAGTAATGAAAAATACAATATCCATACTACTAATATAATGTGCCAAGAACTTGATGGTTAATTTTTTCTCAAGTTAATTCAATTCAGTTTGTCATGAATAAACTAACGTACCCATTCCCATAACATTTCCCGTGCCTAATATAAAGAATGTAAATATGTTATAGTAAAATAGCGGAGTTATCGAGGAAGCTATAGTTTTCTTTGGAGATAGACAAGTATTGCATATTCGTATGATACAATGAGATTTCCTATATTATTATATATTTACTATCTTCTAATCGTAATAAAAGCAAAAATAGGGTCAGATATACACAGATGTTCCATAAAAGCTTTTAGACCATGTCAGAGGTATTTAGTTCCAATTAGTTCTTAGTTTTAACGTACGTTTTCGATTGTACGACAGGCAAAAACAATTTTTTCTGAAGATATGTTATTTACATATGACGATAATGTTAAGTACCACGACAATTGATTTCTCGTCTTGCAAAAACTCTCTTTTATATTCAAATTCCAGGTGCCGGGACATCAGTCAGATCTATTGGGGAATTTGGAGAAATTCGGCGGAACGGTTTAGCCGCTAATGTTGTTCACAGACGGACGGACGCTGTGCAGTCATTCGATTTTTCGGTATCAAGGAACCAAAAGACATGTATTCTTGCTACACCCCGTGTTAAGAATTTTTTTTCTAAATTTAGCAACTAGATTTATTTACTTTTTCGTCACCAGGGCCCGGCAATAAGAGTAAATTCGCCGCTTTTTTCCTTACATTCCATAACTTTTTCTTTACTGCATTGCTCTGTACTGCGTAAGCGGTAGTGAGAAAGTAAACACATGATAGTATAAACTGAATGAAATCGAATGAAAAATGTGTGTGTGTGTGTGTGGTGGCGTTCGCCAGTTGTGCGCTGCAGAAGCCGCCGGCACCGCCGTTGGACCGTTGCAAGCCTGAAGCGGCGTCGACGAAGTCGCCGCGCAGAGCCGCCAGCCAGCCGCCGCCGCCTCCCCCGGCCGGGGACGCTGCCGCCCCCGCCCCTGGCCCCGCCCCTGGCCCCGCCCCCGGCCCGGCCGCCGCCCCCGCCGCCTCCGCCGCCGCCCTCGCCGCCTTCTCGCCGTGCGACACATGTCCATCGGCAGACCCGCCGACGTCGTCGAGCGCGTCCAGCCTCAAATCGGTAGGAGGAACAGAATTGCAGTGGGGAAGGGCAGGGTCGTCAGAGCAAGAGTCTCCCGAATCTACGATTGGTTTGGTTGATTGGTAGTGATTCCGGGCGCGTCAACTACAGATATCATTAGTCCTGTAAGTTTAATGCATGTTTTTTCCTAGCTCGATGGCGAGATCCGGCGCCGACTGACCGTCTACTTGCGGGGTTTTCCCACAACCAGGAATCTCCCACCAGCGGGGCACTGCCTCAGCCGGGATACGCGCTAAGCCCCCGACCGGTCTCCCGGCATGTGTGATAGTTACTGTGCATTTTAGTGCAAGTGTGTGTGTGTAGGGGGGTGAGGATAGGACAAGGAAGAGGAAGGAAAGATCCCACGCTGTCCGTGGCCCGTTTGGTAGGGTACTGCTCCGGCATTCGCCTGGTGTTGATCGGAGAAACTACAGAAAATTGCCGATCAGAGCAGCCGGCCGCTAGAATTCTCCTCCAGACAGCGACTGAATTGGATCTAGCTGACAAGCTAGTGTCGAAAATCATGACACTGTCAGTTCTCGCACCTAGAACTGCCGGTCAGAGACGCTGAAGTGACATCAGTTGATGAACTGAGCCATCTCTCCCGGTGGAATGTACGAGGGAGAGTAAAAAAGTAAGTTACACTTCCAAATTATGGCCATTTATGAAACCACCTACACGTAGGCAACACGGCTATGACAACATAAAATGTATGATCTCTTTTCCACATAGTCTCCAAGAGACTTTAAACATTTATCCTAGCGGTCAACCAACATTTCTATTCTGGATGCGTAGAAATCACCTCCAGCGTAAAATGTAACCACTTGAAGGCAGCCACTTTCACCCCTTCATCGTTTCAGAATTGTCGTTCATCGATATCCTTTTTCAGCTTAACGAAAACATGATAATGGCATGGTGCTAAATCTGAACTGTATTGAAGATGTTGCCGTACCTCCCTCTTGAATAGCTGCAGCAGTTACAACGTTTGGCGGGCCGTGTGAGGTGTGCCATTATGGTGCAACGAAATCACACCGACGCTCAATTCCCCTCTCCGCTTTTCTTTAATTTTCTTACGCAACCGGTTCAACGTTTGTCAATACGTTGACACACGTCAATACACCTCCAATTAGGAGGGAACATCCAGTTGACGCGCCATTGACCCTAGCCCGCTCTTGACACATTCGGGATACCACATCAACCTTCCAATCGGACGTATCAGCAGTTGCTGCAGCTTGCTCCGAATTGGCCACAGTCATTACTAGGGAACGGATTTCCATGTAATTACATGTTTTTACAGAAACTAGATACCTGCATTCAATAATATTTTCTAGAGTTTAAAAGACATTCTGACTGAATTGGAACTATTTTTATTTTATATATTTTTACATATTTTGGTATAATTACATATTTTTACATATTTTACCTACTACTACATATTTCGTTATATTTTAATATACTTATACGTCGAAACGGAACATTTCACATGCGCGTTTGCATTAAATGTAATGGAATAATCTTTCTTAAAAATCAAATGAAATGCTGCTGGGCTTCCATGACCACCATATCTTCGCCATAATTGTCCCCCACATCCCCGCTTACTGCCTACTGAGAGTCAAGATTGAGCGGCTTTATGTGAACAAAAGTAATTTCAACTACGTGTTTGTTCATGTTCAAAACTAACAAATATTTTGTATAGAAAAGTCTTACGCGTTGTTCGATTGGGGGGGTATTCCCTTTAACCCCCTCCCCCGCGATCCATCACTGGCTACACGGTAATACTATTCATAGGAACACTGGCTTCTCGTAAACATTGTATTATATACTATCAACGTATTTTGTACTTCGAATAAAATTCTTATGAGTGGTGAGATCTAGCGTAGAACTACTTCTGTAGAGGTTGAACCTACTTTCAGCCACTCCGAATGCTTGTTAAGAACTTACTGGCGACGTTTTATGCTTGGAACATACTTGTAGAGAACAATTTTAAATACAGTAATGAATTTTTATTTTACATATTTTCTCTTTTTTCTTACATATTTTGAAAAACACAAGTACATATGTATGTACATATTTCGAATTTTTTATTACAATACATTCCATTCCCTAGTCATTACACACAGCGTGCTCTTGTGGCAAGCTAGTGTAACTTTTTCGGTCGCCTACGTAGCTACTTGGCTGCCCGAGAAACGCCTCGCCCTGGGCACATGTGCAAACGTTTCGGCCACCATTTTAAGACCTTCCTCAGGGCGAAATGCCTAAATAAGGGAAGTTGCAGAAAGGCTGTCGAAACGTTGGCACCTATGTCCAGGACGCGGCGTCTCCCGGACGGTTAAGATACTACTGACTCCGGACGCGGATATCTACGCTCTCTCGTCACGCAAATGACTTCGGCGGTCGCAGTCGGTAGGGAGTACAATCACGGTGTAGCGTCACAGCAATCGATAGCGATATCGATCATCTTCGCATGACCAGATGCTCAAAGGTCATCCGAAACTTGATCTACGTATGTGCAGAAGATCGATACTGCTGTTGATTGCTGCGACGCAACTCCCTAGAATCTACTTGGCCCTTCGGGAGACGTGGCGTCCTAAGCACTGGTGCCAACGCTTCGACAGTCATCCTGCAACTTTCACAGGGTCCAGGTCCAAATGAATTTCGCCCTGAAGAAGGTCACAACATGACGGCCGAAAGGTTTGCATCTGTGTCTGAAACGCGGCGTCTCCGCGGCAGTCAAGTAGATAACAATAATGAGTTGAGATGGACGCATCCGAATTGTTCAGATGGCCAATAACAAAAACTCGGAGAGGGGAAACAAGGCTTTGCGACCTCCACGAGAAAATTGCAAATTGGTTCCAGTAAATGCGTTTGTATTTCATAAATTGAGGAGTTGGATAGAAAAACGGCTTAAACAGATTTAAACTGTTTTTTTTTTTAAATTTATGATATTTATGACTAGAAAAGAGGAAAAAGCAAAAAAAAAAAACAAACAAACAAAAAGAGGTATCGCTGAATCCCTTGGTCCATCGAACTGCTCCCGCCTCAATTCATTATGCCGCCTTCGCTATTATAAAAGACTCCCTTCTTCTCTGTTGTAACGACGTAAAGAATCTAGGAATTCACATAGACAACTTTCTTAGCTGGACTGTGCAAGCAGGTAACCTTTTTCAAAAAAAGACTTCAATCGCATCTGTCCATTACAACGCGTATGATAACTACTAACTACAAACACACGCATGAACTCGATTCATTCACCTGATATTGCATAATTTCAATTAGTGTCAGTGTTACTTACTTAAGGTCTCGGACTGACACATAACCATACGGTCTTCCAACCCTCCGTAACTAACTACTGGGCTCAGTGCATCAACTGATGTTATTCAAGTGCCTCACACCGGCAGGTCCTAGAATCGAGTCCCGATGGCGGCAGGATTTTCGACACTAGCTTGTCTGCTAGGTCGAATTCAGTCGCTGTCTGGAGGAGACTTCTAGCGGCCGGCTGCTCTGATCGGGAGTTTTCCGTAGTTTCTCCGATCAACACCAGGCAAATGCCGGAGCAGTACCCTAACAAACGGGCCACGGACCGCGCACGATCTTTCCTTCCTATTCCTTGTTCTATCCTCATCCCTTACACACACTTACACTAACATACACTACACTACCACGTATTCCGGGAGACCGTTCGGGAGCTCACAGCTTGTCCCGGCTGGGGCGGTGCCCAGCTCTTGGGAGATACCTGGTTGGGTATAACCCCGCTATCCAACGGTAGGTCGGCGCCGAATCTCGCCGCTCTAAGATACCGACTGATCTTCTGACAAGTGTGGTAATGTAGCGCATGTAAGTACAAGTGTAAGTAACGGGTAGGATAGAAGAAGAAAGAGGAAGGAAACATCGCGCGCCGTCCGTAGCCCATTTGTTAGGGTACTGCTCCGGCATTCGCCTGATGATGATCGGATCAACCACCCAAAACTTCCGATCAGAGCAGCCGGTCGCTAGAATTCTCCCCCAGACAGTAGATTTCGACCTAGCAAGTGTAAAATATCTACTAGTTAGTGTCGAAAATCTAGCCAACGTCGGCACTCGAACCGCAGGAGGCACTGCAGTGACGTCAGTTGATGACCTAAGCCCGTGGAGTTTTAGTGATCGCGCGTGTACGTAGTGTCGCCTTTGGGGTTCTGAAGCCACTCTGCGCATGCGCGCGATCTCTAAAACCCCTGAATCGATTATCGAAAGGAAGAGAGTGAAGTGGGTTTAAAAGTCACGCCTATGGATCACCTCAACATAAACTAGTGGTCCTACAAATGGCACAGATTTTCTCGCATTAGTTTTCTATTTTCTTTGATCTGGGCTAGCTATTTGAACTTGCCACATACTAAAAAATACATAATATTAAAAAAAAAAGGACCCAGAAAAATTATGTTTATGTCATCTCATATAGTAAATTTAGCACTATCCCTACCAAATGTTTAAAGACAAAATTTGGAGCCATTCTTGGAGAAAACCTTTTGCTATTTGCACGCAATATTGCGCGAATACTACTAAAAGTTTTAAAATCAGACCTTAATGAAAGAAAGAAATAGGGAGAACAAATTTTGCTTGAAAGAAACATCTCTATCTTCAATTCTGTAGTTGTAGAAAGACACCGAAAAAAATCAAACGTTTTAAATTTTCGAAAATTGAGAGTTAACCTTAAAAATCTAACATATGTCCCCACCTTTACAAATGTATGATACTCTATTCTTACAATAAATTTAAAGAAAAAATTGGAGCCGTTTTTGAGAAAATTTTTAAAAAATTTGGCGGGAGCTTCATCTTAAGTACCCCCAAATTTTAAAGAATGTTTTTCAAAATTTCAAAACTTCAGTTAGAGGCAGCTGAACATGGATTTATTCAATTTTGAAAAAAATTCTACGTATGATTTAGGCGGTAAGAGTGTTCAAAGATGGACGAACGGACGTTTTGGCGTCAATTGACTTTTCGGTATCAATGACCCACAAAACAGGGATTCTGGCTACAACACGTGTTAGAGAACTTTTTCTCTTGATTTAGCACCTGTGTTTATCTACTTTTTTCGATATCAGGGCTCGGTAATGAATTTTTTCCGATAAATATCTGCGGTATTTTCGCGCAGCATTACATAACTTTCTCTATACTATCAATAAAACCCATATTACTCCGTACGTATAATATACCCTACGTACACAATAAAGTAAGAAAAGGTGCTACAGAATAGCACAGACTTTCTCGTAGTAAAGGTCTCTAATCTCGGTGTGGATTGGTACTCTACAGTCAAGCCTTTCCTTCTTGCCAGCAGCCTTCTATCGCCACCCAAAGTACATTTTTTTTAAAAATTTTCTCAACTTTTTTGTTCCCAAATCATAGAACCGAAATATTATTTAGGAATATTAAATAAGGCTAAAACCTCGTCCTAAATAGCAATTTTCATTGAAAAATTTGGGGCCGTCTTTAAGAAAATGGTGTAATGCGTTACTCTAAATGCGAAATTTGAAGCTCTTTTTCACAGGAATCTATTGACTTTTAGAAAAACTTTATTTGAAGTAATTTGAAGAACATTCACTCACAAATTCAATATTGTATACAACTTTATTGAAATGTGCATATTAACGGCTTGAGAGATATTTGAAAGAAATTACATTTGTGTAATTTGTGGAAAACCAAAAGAATACACCAATATGAACTTAAAATCATATTAAACTGTGCCATCACCACAACTGTTGAAAAAGTTTGAAGAAACAATCTGGAGCCATTTTTTAGAAAATAGCGTTTTAACGTTCCTGAAAATGCGGAATTTCGAGTTCATTTTAAGAAAAATCTCTTGAGTTTTCGAGAAACTTTATTTCACATTATTTAAAGCACATGTACTCATAAATACAAGACCATGAAGAAATCGCGTCTAATGTAAATATTGCCGACGTGAGAGACAAGTAAAAAACTATTTTTTTAATTTTTGAAAAAACAAAAGAATATTATAATATGGTAATTATGTCATAGTGTAGGGTACATTTGGCACTACACCTACAAAAAATTTAAAGAAAAATTTGGAGCCGTTTTTGAGAAAATCTTGGAGCCTTTTGTTATTTTTTGATATTGCAAATATTGCACGCACTATTGCGCGAAGACTGCTAAAATTTTCAAAATGTACGTGATCTTAATGAAAGAACCATTCATGGAAAACAAATTTCATTTGAAAAATCTCTATCTAATTTTATAGTTGTAGGAAGACGCCGAAAATCTAATTTTGCAATTTTCGAAAATTCAGAGTTAACCGTGAAAATGGGACCTATGTCACCTTTATAAGTATATTTTTCTCCATTCTTACAAGAAATATAAAGGAAAAATTTGGAGTCGTTTTTGAGAAAATTTTGAAAATAGCTGTGGACTTCATGTAAAGTATCCCCAAATTTTAAAGAATGTTTTTGTTTTAATTTCAAAAAGCTTCAACTAGGGCCAGATCAACAAGGGTTCTTAAAATTTGAAAATGACCGTACGCATGGTTTAGGCGCTGGTGGTGTTCACAGACGGACGGGCACTTTGGCGTCAATTGATTTTCGGTACCAAGGACCTACAAACTGAGGATTCTTGTTACACCACGTGTTAGAAGATTTTTTTTTTTAATTTACCAAGTGGATTTATCCACTTTTTCCTTATCAGGACCCGGCAATGAGTTTTTTTCTGTCGAAAATCCTCCGATTACATAACTTTCTCTGTACTAAGTATATTACT